>CAUYQV010045190.1:0-14864 GCA_963574575.1 Galagoides demidoff
TGTTATGGGATTAAACCAAGGAAAACACGTTTTGATTGTGCTGAGAGCTTGGGTTCCCGCTGTGGGAGAGGGGAGATAGCAATATAGAATTTGGAAAGGCAAGCCCTGTGGTGTTAGGCTGGAATTAAACATAGCAGTGTACATTCACATTACATTCTACATAGACACACACAGACCCGTGCTCTGTTCACTGAGGGGCTGAGATGCACTGACATCCTAGCAGCAATGAACACATCCTGCCCCCCACCGCAGCTTCTCATACCTCTCCCCACCAGAAGGAACCAGGGCTCCTTGAGACACAGCTGATTCCCAGAGGTGTGCAAGGAAATCTTAAAGGGAGCTGAAATGTACCTTGCTGTGTAAAAAGTGAGAAAGTGCTCGTGAAATGATGGGATCCTATCAAAAGGGCACAGATGGCAGACAGGGATGGTTCACTCCAGTGCCCAGACCAGACCATCAGGCCAATCTGTGACCAAGAATCCCCAAGACGTGTGGGACCCCATGTTTTTTCAAACTTCATTTTCTGGTCTTTCTTTCTGTCCTCTGAGTCTTTTCACGGTGTCCCAACTCATGCTTAGAATTACTTCTGATGCCAAAGAATCCAGTTCGATACACCGAGAATCCTTTGCTCTGTTCAGAAACCCTTCCAGTGTTACAAAGAAAAGTACAGAGGTACAGATGTTGGCATTCTCCGGCCAATATCTCTCCTCCATCTCCCATACTGGGAGAATTAAGAGGATCATATTCCTAAAAGGCTCAAGGAACAAGCTCATTACCAACCACTTCCCCAGCTCCCAGAAGCCAGTGCCAGCAGCTCCACCCTCCAGCAGCGCTCAGGTGTGCTCAGGGGAGGGAATGTGCCATTGCATTTCAATGGGGCACTGGTTTCCATTAGCAAGAATGGGGTTTCATTTGCCCAGGGGACTCCAAACAACACGTGTACCTCTCTCCAAGTGGTTTCATTACAATCAGGAGGTGGGCAGAGTTTTAGACTGTCACCCCCCCCCCCCGGCAAATTGCTTGTAAAATGACTAGAAAAGATGGAAGCAATTTCGTGATGCTGCACGCTGAGTGCAAACATCATTTCAGACTCAGCATCCAGAGATGAAGGGGGGTGGTGTGTGTCTTCTTGGCTTTCCCGAGGGTTGTGTGGATGACACAGGACAAGCCCCTGTCTTCCCTCTGCTTCTGTTCCTCATCCTGAAAATAGGTGTGGCCAAACCTGCCCAAACCGCTATAGAAATAAAATGTTCTCATAAAGTGCGGATTCAAGAAGCAGCAGGCACTGTGAAAACTCCAGGGAGAGGACTGTGAGACCAGGGAGAGGACACGCCTGGCCTTTGCCTTGCTTGCTCTCACTGCCTTCCTCCAGCACCAAGAAGAGGTCCACATCCTGGGACGGCAGAGGACCCATCCAGACGGCTTGCAGAGGCACAGCTTGGGGCTGACACCTTTTAAGAGACCGATGTACCATGTCTGCAGCTGGCAGTTTTTCCACTCGAGTACACTGAACACCAACTGATTGCTCAGGGCCACATGCCCTGCGCGTTAGCTGGTCTGTCATCACGACTCCACCAACTATAATCCCACCTTAATGACATTGAGAAAGAGACTAAAAAGGAGAAAGCAATTGGTCAAGGTCAGGTAACCAAGCCCCATCAGAGCCAGGATGTGCATCCAGGCCTGACTGTCCAGAAGCCCTTTGTCCCCACTGTCATGGCTGAATTGTGGCCCCCAAAGGATGCAACTGTGCTCTCATCTCTGAAACTGTGAATAGTACTTTCTCTGGCAGAAGAGTGACTGTTACCTTATAGGGCAAAAGATGCGATTAAATAAAGGCTCTCAGAAGCAGCATGTCTCCTGGATCACCCAAGGGGCCCTAAGTGAAATCATTTGTGTCCTTCTATGAGCAAACAGAGGGACTCTTGAGAGCGACACAGAGGACAAACAGAAGAGAAGAGGCCGTGTGGAGATGGAGGGGGAGACAGGAATGACCTGGCTGCAGCCAAGGAATGCTGAGAGCCACCAGGAGCTAGAATGGATTCCCCACTGGAGCCCAGAGGGCACGCAGCCCCTGACACCTTAATGTCAGGCTCTGGCCTCCAGAACTGGAAGAACAAATCTCTGGTTTTAAGTCATCCAGTTGTGGCCATTTATTACAAGCAGCCCAGAATTCTCATACACCTTATGCTGCCCACTTGCCAGCGACCTGTGGCAGGCCCAGGGCCAGATGCATGGCAGGCACCACTCTGGGGGTCATGCAAGCCATGCCTAGCACAGATGCTCCTGTGTCTTTCGCTTTTGGATCTGCAGAGGAACAGACAGAGACTAGGCTTGGAGGCCTGGGGAGGAAAGCCCTCTGCCCTCAGCCTATTGGCAGAGATCTCTGAGCATGGCAATGATGCACTGTGCCTGGGGAGCCACAGACACCACTGGCTCAAACCCAGAGACCTACAGGGCCAGGGAAGAGGAGGTGAGAGAGGAAGGCAAGGATGCGGTGAGCCGGAGAGCTTGTGTCTCATCCAAAAAGGTGCAGGGATGCCCTGGGGCCATTGTAGCCAGGTGGGAACTAGGCCTAGTATGGCCAGAGAGCTCTAGTTTGCAAAAAACAAAAGGAATATCTTCATGTGAAATCTGCCCATTTAGACACTAGTGACAAAGTAGGAACTAAGCAAGGCACCTTACAGACCTACTGAAACCCTCCTGCGGGCCACACAGCCATCTACCTTCTCTCATAGAAGACCAGATCACCAAGAGGCCTGGTCTCTGCCTCCCAGGGGAGGGATATTTTTACCAATGACTGCTTCAAGCTCTGTTTATTTCAGCTGCTGATACCATTCGGCTCCCCTTTGCCTTCCCAACTCCCAAAAGTCACTGGAGGTGGGGGAGGGCTGAAAAAGGATTTGAATAGGACCTGCTTCCCCACCTCATAACCTGCTTCACAGACATACAGGGGACCCATCAATTCCTACACTGCCGATGACTCACCAGTGATGAATCCAAACAAAATCTCATGACCAAAACCAGCAATAATCAGAGAAGTAATAACGGTTTGTAATGCAGACCACGTGGCCTGCCCGCTGCCCCTGCCTGCTCACCCCTGAAAGGGCAGGGGTTCTGGAAACTTTCTCTGGGCCCCAGAGCCACCAGGAGAACTGGCTGCCATGGCCCAGGGTGTGGCCTCAGGGATGAGAGAGCTCATGCTTGTATCCATGAGCATGAGTGTGTGTGTGTGTACATGTGCTTGTGACAGATTGTGACACACAGACACAGAGCAGGGACTCAGGGGACAGGGGCAAAGAGGCATGTACAATTTTCCATGGGCCAGTAGTTTTCTTAATGTCTTGCTTTATAAAAGAACAGCAGGGTTCTGGGTACAGTGGCTCACGCTTGCAATCCTAGCACTCTAGGAAGCCCAGGCAGGTGGATTGCTTGAGCTCAGGAGTTGGAGACCAGCCTGAGCAAGAGCAGGACCCCATATCGTAAAAAAAAAAACAAAAAAACAAAAAACTATCCAGGCATTGTGCCAAATACCTCGAGTTGCAGCTACTTGGGAGGCTGAGGCAAGAGGATCACTTGAGCCCAGAAATTTGAGATTACTGTGAGCTATGATGATGCTATGGCACTCTACTGTGGGTGACAAAGACTGTCTCAAAAAAAAAAAAAAGAAAGAAAAAGAAAAAAGAAAAGAAAAGAAAATAGGATAACTAGTTGGGCATTAGGCTAGGCACCTGTAGTCCCAGCTATTCGGGAGTCTGAGGCAGAATCTCTTGCACCCAGGAAGGAGTCTCAGGTTGCTGTGAGCTATGATGCCAGGCACTCTACCCAGAGTGACAAGTGAGATTGTGTCTCAAAAAAATAAAAATAGGGCAGCGCCCATGGCTCAAAGGAGTAGGATGCTGGCCCCATATGCTGGAGGTGGTGGGTTCAAACCCAGCCCCGGCCAAAAACTGCAAAAATAAATAAATAATAAAATAAATAAAAAGAACAGTGGGATTTGGCCCAGGGACACTTTCTGTTTGGGCTGCATGCTGCTATTTCTAATAACTTCTTAATAACAGAATCTATACCACCAGCTTGAATCTACTGAATTCTTACTATGGACCAGGAACTGCTCTACACTTCTGATGTGCTTTCCCATCTAAGTCTTAAAGCCATCATACTGGTTACAGACTGTTAATGTCCATTAGAACATGGATACTTTTTAAAACGACTTCTTATATGAGTCCCCTTCTCTCTTGCCCATGCCTAGGCGAGTGCCTGCAACACAATAGGTAATCAGCAGACATTTGATGAATGACTAGATTGTGTGGTCTGGTGAGTGGGGCTGACCAATCATGAAAATAAATGATAGTTCCCAGCCTTGGAGGGACCATGGTACAGTCCAGGGACAGACTGTTTTCTGGGGTGGACATGATGTCTGCAAAGGCTGCCTCGATGAGGAGAGTTTAATTCTGAAAGACAGATTGTGGAGGGGAGGGGGAGCGGTGTCAGCCTGGGACAACGTGGGTGGAGGCTGGAGAAAAAGAAATTGGGAAAAAATCAGGAAACTTCGAGAAATACATCCTGATTGATACAAAAGAGTGGAAGGAGAATGGGATAAAATAAGACCAGAGAGACTCAGGCTAGAAAGCTGTATTCATTTCCCAGGGCTATTGTAATAAACGTGGGTGGTTTAAAACAACAGAAATTTCCCCGCTCCCTGTTCTGAAGGGCAGAAGTCTGAAATCAAGGTACAGAGGGGTTGGGGGGCACACTCCCTCTGAAGACCGTAGGGGAGGAGTCCTCCTTGCCTCCTCCAGCTCCTGGTAGCTTCTGGCCACCCGTGGTTTGTGGCAGCCTCACTCTGGTCTCTGCTTCTGATTTCACGTGACCTCCTGCCCTGTGTTTCTCCATATCCTCTTTTCTTAAGGACACCAGGCGTCAGAGTTAGGGCCCACCCTAACACCAGAAAGATATCACTTCAGTCCTTACCTTAATCATATCTGCAAAGACCCTGTTTCCATTAAGGTCACATTCACGGGGACCAAGAGTTAGCACTTGAACGTATCTTTTGGGGGGACACTAATTCAACCCACTACAAACATGTTCCCACAATATTTCCAAAGCTAACCCATTACGGTGGCTAAGGGTCACCGTGATCAAACAAGTAAGTGGCAACAATAAATGAGCAGCTCCCACTCTACAAACATGGCTTAATGTGTCAAGCAGGCTCCTTCCCCTCCCTGGGTGACACGTGGAGGACCCCTAGGCCAGCGGAATATAACTCAGTCTAGGCCCCCAAGCCCGCGTGTCCCCCCTCCACCAGTTTCAGTTGGTGAAATAGCCACCATGAGGATCCCAAAATAAAGACCTCAGAAGGATCTGGAACATTTGAGTAAACTGATCTGTGAGTTAGAAAACACCCCTTAGAAGTGTCTGGTCTTTCTCTGCCTTTTGTTAACTCCTCCTTAGCTCTTTAGCTTTTCCTCTGCAGCTCTTGCTGACACCATCACCAACAAACACCATGCAAGCCCCCAGTGCGGGCCCAGGGGAACCATGAATTAGCCGAGAAGAGCGCCCAGCCTGGTCTGAATGGCATTCTGAATCACTCCCCATCTTTTTCCAGACTCTGCTACATTTAGACTTACTTCTCTTTCTGTCTGCTAAAGAGCCATGCATTATGGATGAGGCCTATTTCTTATTCAGTAGCCGAGAATTACTCTTCTCTCAAAAACAGCTCTTTCACTGTGCTCTCAGAAATCAAAGCCCGTCCCTGAACTCAGCGTTTCCTGGCCTGGCTCCCGGAAGGGGTCTGTCGGACCAGGCCCATGAGTGAGAAATGTTGAAAATGTACAATACAAGGGGGGACACGCTCCCACTGTGAACACACACAACACACTTGCTGGGGATGGAGAACCCCAAACATCACGGGGTCCACCATTCAGTTATGGCAGTTCTTACCTGGGAGAAAGGGGGGTAATCTCAAACCTGAAGACTGGAAGTTTCGGTTCCAGGTGGACTGGACTGGATTGACATTTCTCCTCCCAACTGTGCTTGGCAGTCGCCCCCTCCTCGTTCTTTATTCTCCTAAACCTGCTCTAAAATAAGAGAGAATAAAACAAACAAAACCAAAAAAAGAACCAAGGCTGAAAATAGTCCGAAGAGAGCAACAATAATGACTTAGGGTAATTTTCTTTTTCTGTTTCTAAATTTCTACGACGAACATATTATATTAGCTAGTTTTACTAGGGAGCCAGTTTTTCAAAACCTTCTTTCAAACCCTATTGATGGAGAGGTGAAGACAAAGGAGCCTGCACAAACTGTTAATTACCACTTTGTGAGTTTTCCCCAGCTAGAGTAAAAAGTTCACAGCATTGATGCTGCTAACTAACACTCACAGAGCATGCGCCTCGGCAGCTGCTTCACATCCTTTATATGTGTGACCTCTTTTAATCGCCTATCAGCAAAGTGCTATGACTATCCCTGTTTTACAGATGAGAGAAGTAAGGCACAGAGAGGTTGAGGGACTTGTCCAAGATCACACAGCTACTACATGCTGGAGCACCAGGCTGTCAGCAGGTTTTTTTTTTTTTGGGATTATCAGCAGGTTTTATTGATAAAATAAAGAGACAGTGGACTCTTTATTCCCAGGAAAGGTTCCTGGCTGATGCTACAAAGGATGGAGATGAGCCTTCCCCACTGAACCTGGCCCAAAGATCTGATTGTAAGCCAAGTAAACGGTGGTTGTTGTTTGAAGCATTACGTCTCAGAGTGGCTTGTCAACAAGCCATAGACTCCCGGAGTTAGACTCAGGCAGCCCGAGAAATCTTCCAGCACTTCCTGTTGGGCAAGGGAGCCTCTCTGCCCAGGGCAGGGGGCTCTGAAATGTAGCCTCTTACAGCATGGGGCCCAGCAGGCTCCTGTTGCAAGTGTTCAGACCAGTAACGACCACTGAGCTCCTTCATAGCCTTTCACAGTGGGATATCAGTCAGGGAGCCAACAGGCAGGACAGACCTTTGTAGGAGAGAGCATAGGGTTAAAAGTGGTAGCACTAGGGACAGAGTGGTCTGGGAAAAAGCCAAGCATCATGGCTGGCCCTGAGTGCTAAAAAAAAATACTCACTAGACACAGCAACTGTCCCAGTGCTAAGTCACAGATTGGCAGTGATAAGAAGACTAGACAGAAGTATAGTAAACAGAATGTGTTCCAATCAATCATGTAGTTAAAGATGAACTCCTTGTTTTTTAACCTTTACTCTCTCTTTGAAGGTTTCCACTGTGCTGAATTTTCTCATGCCTGAGATTTTAATAAAAGCTGGTGAAGAATGTTGGAGGGGGCCACAGTTGTCTTTCTGTGCAGAGTGCTTGCTGGTGTTGGCCTCCCCAGTCCCTCAGTTCCATGCAAATGGACTGAGTAGGTGACATTTATTTGCATCAAGTGGCACCGACAGGTGTGACCATAGTGCAGCATCTGCCTGGGAGGATGGACAAATAGGTGGCCCCATATGCATGAGAAGTCATGCCTTTCCTCAAAGTCACTTCCAGACTGAACGGCGGTCCCTTCCACCCTTCCACCATTGCTTCTTTCCCCTTCCTCCATCTTAGCCCTCACAGTGTCCTCACCTCTCCTCTTCTCTCCCTGTCTCTGTCTCTCTCTACACTGGAGCCAGCAGCAAATCCTCTTAGCACTCCCTTCAAAATGTGTCCACAACTCTCTACCTAGTCCCAACCACCACCAGGACCCTCCTCACAGGCTCCTGCCCCACAGTTTATCCTCCCCAGGCAGCTTGGGGATTCCCACCTAGATGTAGATCAGACTACTCTGCTCACAGCCCTCCCTCCTGCAGCTCCATCTCACTCGAGATCCTTACAATGCCCCCCAATGTCCTGCACAACCCAGACTCCCACCCCCCTTGCTCATTCTGCCCCCAGCACACTGGTATCCCTGCAGTTTCTTGGACATAACTGGACACACTCTACCACAGGGCCTTTGTACTTGCCACTTCCCTTTTCTGGAATGATCTTCCTATAAATATCTCATGCACCTTCCCTCACCTCTGTGTCTGTCCACTCCTCAGTAAGCTTTTGCTTTCCGTCCACTCCAAACCTTCCCCTCATCTCAACACTTCCAATTCTCATTTTGCCTCATATTTGCTCCCTGACGTTTATCTGACATGCTTTGTATTTTTCTTATCTTCTTTATCCACTGCCTCTCCCACGGATACTTCAAGCCCATGAGACAGCGATGTTTACCTGTTTTATTCATTGGCATCTCCCTCGCATCTCGAACAGAGCCTGACACATAATCAATGCTCAGTAAATATTAATTGAATAAATGAATGGAGTCCTTGAAGACTCAGTGTAGGCCTCAGTTGCTCTGGGAAACCCTCTGACGACCCCCACCTTCACCTCCTGTTTAAGGGTAGGCACCCATCAAAACTAAAGTCCTCCTCCTCCACACCCTCCTGCTTACTACTTACTGAGACTATCTGCCATGCCCTCTGTTAAGGTCCTTATATTTGAACTGCCAGATCAAATACAGGTTACCCATTTAAATCTGAATTTCATACAAGAAAAATTCATAGTTTTGTTTTAGTGTATATGCCATGTAATATTTGGGACATACTTATAGTTTTAAAAACTGTTATCAAACAGAGTAGTCACAAATATCCTGGGTTTTTATTTGCTGAATGTGGCAATCTTACATCATTTTATTTAGTGATCAGGAAGTAGGCATTATTTTTGCCACCTTATAGTTGAAGGGAGGCCACCAGGCTAGGTAGTGGGACAGAGCTTGTGGGAGAGCTTTGCAGTGCTGCTGCCAAGAGCTCTCTGTAAAACTCGGGAACAAAAGAGAAAGAGGAAGTTGGAACTGCCTGCCATCTCAGCGAGGACATTAAAAGGAAGTGACAAGACAGCCTTAAATCTAAGCAAAGACAAACCAGCTTCTGCTCCTGAAAAAATCAATGAAAGGAGACCTTCGGGAAAATGGATCTTTCATTGTTAAAGATGAAATGCGCCGTCCGCGACAACTACCAGGCTCCGAGTAAAGTAAAAGGGGTGGTCCGTGCCGCCAAGAGGACTCTAAGGGGAGTAGCATGATGGGTTTTCAGAGCCCACGGCAGGTCCCCTAGACGGCCGCATCCTTCACCTTCTTTGAGACAAGCGGCCCGTGCACGAGCTCAGGTGCGCCACCTGCAGGACGGATGAGCCCGCGCTTCTGGGCTGTCAGTTACACTCTCGCCAAACCTTACGCCCAGCCGGTCGGTAATCAACAATGAAAAATCCATTCATCTTTTACTAAATACGAACGACTCCCTCTCTGCCTCCCTGCACTGGAAGTTCCCTAAGCTTCCTCTTTCCTGGTAGTTTTCATGTCACCCAGTATATATGTTATGTTTTCCTTATTTTATTAACATCTCTCTGCATCCCCGCACTCCATAGGGACTCCATAGCCACCAGGGATTATGACAGTCTTGTCCTTTGCTGCATCCCTGGTATCCAGGACTGATCCTGGCCTGTGCGCAAAAATCAATGAGTAGATGTTAAATGAATAAGCGACAGCAGTGTCTGGTTGTGCCTTAAGGGAAAGGACCGTCCTTTTTCCTTCCCTCCTCTCCTCTTCCCACTGGCTGGAGGTTCCTAGCTGGCAGTGGTATCTGGGCCTATACAGACAAGGACAGCCCCCAGGATGGTGGTGCAATGGGCTAGCAGGCTCCTGCTGCCTGGCACCAAGGAGCATGGAGCAGACCTGGACTACTCACACCTGCAATATGAGAGATGGGAGAAAATGAACACTCCTGGCTCCAGCACAGGCTAACTTCCAAGAGGCCATTCCAGCAGCTGGTGAGAGGTGCTGGGCTGTGTGTGCCAGATTCTGCATGGGGCAAGCATCAGGGAAGGTCCCAGCTAAGAGCATAGCGACTAGGGCGCAACCAAGAGGCAAAGGAGGAGATGGCATCCCTGACAGAGAACACAAACCATGCCAAGGTCCCTATGGATGAGGCCACAGCCTGCCCAGGGGGTGACAACTCAACCCTGGATTGCCAGAGCCGGAGCAGAGAGGTGAGATACACAGGTGCATGCAGGCAGAGTCTTGTTCACAGCCCCAAACAGTCTCAGCTACTGGAGAAATGTGCTTTCTGGCTCTGAATGCTCTGGCTTGGGTGGAAATTTTGTGGGCTCTACCTTGTATGGAAATTGGTAATCTGGGAACTGAGATCTGGGTTTGAGAAAGGCCACAGGACCCCTTGGGTCTCTGGCCCCTGGCATCTCGCCTGGGCCAGCCTCAGTTACTAGAGAGGACCTGGAAACCAAGAACACCTGATCCCTCCATTAGCAGGGCTTTGCCCCCTGCCTTTCCCAAGAAGTCACGTAACCTTGGGGAGAAACTGGGGCTCCCCAGATCATCTGGCCACCCCAACGCCAGGTAGCAGTTCTTTCTCCCCGTCATGTCCAAATGCACTTCTGCTGGTCTCCAACCCCGCATTGCCTTCCAGATGCACGCGGTACATGCAGACCCTCTGCTAACCACGTGTCCTGACTTCAGTTCACGAGATACAGTCGCTCTACCTATAATCTTCAGAAAGAAATCCCGATTTATTGTTTAGAGTGGTTTGAGCCCAAGCAAGAACAAAGAGCTCAGGAAGAACTTATATTCAGCCTCCTAAAAACAAATGACCACACGGCCCTGAGAGATGTCCCATTAGAGCCCGACCAAAAGCGTCTTTTGTCCTTTTAAAATGTGCATTTCAATGTATGTTCCAGGGGAAAATTGGCCTGGTTCCTGAAACTCTGCTCTAATTGTATATAATTTTTATAAATATAGTAATTAGGACTCACTCTGCCTTGCAGTTTAAATTGAATTGGATTTTTTATGGAAGCAGGAGAAGTGGGAGGAAGAGCACTGGCATCTTTGAATGTACTGACCTCACTCCTTGAAGGGAAACCGGCTGTCAAGACCTCAAAGATGTATCCAGAAACCACTGCCCTGTTGGTGGCCACTTGGGAGTAGGAAAGGAAACAAAAGGCCTGCCCCAGGTTCTCAGTAACCTTGTAAGTCCAAATTTAGAAAACAGAAGTAATAAGATGGCCCATAGTCTATTTCCTGTTAATGGTCTATTTATTCACCATTTTAAAGTTAGAAAATTTCACAGAAAAATTTGGATTTTCAGCCTCTCTTGACATCTCAAAGACGGGGCCACACTGAAGCTACACTCCCATTTGATAACAATGGGCTGAAGTCAAGTATAGCTGCACCCTTTAGACACAGCATATATGCTCCATTTAGCCACAGTCTCCACTACTCCTTCTTGCCTCTCTAGCACTGTCTGTGGTAGAGATGTTACTCCCTGAATCCATGTTTCCATCAGAAGTGGAAAAATGTAAGATTGAAGGCCAAATGTTTTCAGAAGAATGGACATATGATGAACATGCTTATATCTTCATTAACTCAAAATATCCCTGCACCAATGTGAGCCAGCATCTTCATTTGTTTACTGTGCTTTGCTCCATCCAGGTATGCAGAGAATTTGTCATCTTTTTCTCTTGTAGATTAGCTTATGGTTGTCAGTCCATCCCCACTCCTTCTGTCCATGTGATATTGCTGTCCCCCCCCCCCCAGAGGAGGAAGGCACTTCCCCAATCCTTGACCTTGGACTCAACCAAGGGACTTGCTTCAGTCAGTGGAACTTGGGTGGATGGGACACAAATACAGGCTGGGGCAGTTAACTTCTGCTTCTGGGTTTTGTCACTGCTATTGCCATGAGCCATACATTTGCAAGGTGCCACTGATCCAAAAAGAATGCAGCCTGGAGCCAAGGACAACCTGCACCCCCCCCCCCAGCATATGTATCAAGAATAAACGATCACTTTTATAAGCCAGTGGATTTGGGAAGGATTTGTTACACAGTAGTGTTGTGACAATAGTTGACTGATACATTTTCTGTCACAGACTCTTCTAATACCCCATTACATTAGGGCCCTCAACCTTTAAGACTGCAAAGCAAAAGAATTGTCTTCCTTTTTGAAACCTCACAATGTTGCAGGCTCACAAAATTAAAACAGATAGCTTTTCCTCCCCATGAAGGATGAAACAAAGCAAATGAATTTGGGCCCCTTCATGACCCCGGCAAGTGCTCCCTCTGGCATCCTGCCTTGGAAAGACTCCAATTTAGTCCCAGTCATCAGCTTCTCACTCTGGATTTCTGAATGTCATCAGGGCCAGGGAAACAAATGGCACACATGGATTGGCTTCATCTTGTTTTCAAATACAGGATGAAAATGCTATATAGGACCAATCTGCAAGTCTGGACAGAGGATCAACCAACATACATTGCACCTGCACCATCCACATCCAGAAGGCGTTGGTGTTCAACGCAGCACCGTGAATATTAGTCACTGACCTGCATCCAGGGCTTCATTGCGGAGTCAGGATATTTGATGTCTACAAATAGCAGTGGGACCCGTGGGCTCACCTTGTCCTGCCTCTAGATGCCGGAGTTAATCAGGGCCAGGCCCTTCCTTCTTCCAGTCCTCTGTTCCCTCTTTCTAGGAGGCCTCACCATTCCCAAAGCTTCAAATTGGGTCTCTATGTCTATGTCTCCTTCCTAAGCCCAGACTCACAAGTTCAAGTACATACTGGACATTCCCACTTTGACCTCTCACAGACATTTCAACCCTAATGTGTCCAAGGTTGATTTACTGGCTCTTCTGCCCCTTCCTGCTCTGACTCCAGGCTTCCCTGTAACAGTAATGGGGCTGCCCCATTGCTCCAGGTAGAACCTGCAGGTCATCCGTGGTGCCTCTGTCTTTCCCCCGCCTTCCTCACATCCAATCCAAGCCTTCCTGGTGCTACTTCCAGAACCCATCCATGTCTCCACAGCCACTATCCCAGCGTAAGTGATCGTTCATCTCACCCCAAATGCCAACAACAGTTCAAGGCCCCCACTCCCATTCATGGCCCACCCCCACCCACGGCCTGAGTGAGCGTTCTGGAAATCAGAAAAGGTATAGGCTGACATGATGATGAGAAGCTCTCTGGTGCTGGGGGTGGGTAGGGATGCCAGATGGTCTGCGGTGAGCAAAAAAGATCGTCCCAAATCCCACACAACTTTACAGTGCCCGACCTCACATTCACATAGGAGAAAAACCTATTTAAAATGAGCTCCTAGAACTGAACTCTGATTTACACATTTTTTTAAGTAATTTTTTTTGCATCATTTGAACAAATTCTGAACTTTCCAAGGATATCATTACCACGTAAATATAAATTGAGAGAAGGCTTTGTTTTAAACTTCTAAGATGTGCCATTTATCATTTTGGAAAATCACACCACTGCCAGAAATGCCAGTCACGCCGGGTGGCCGTTACTGTGCATCTGAATTGTTCTGCCCGGGTAACCAAAGTCTTGTTTGCCCAGAGCTGCTTCTGGGTGTCAGCATGAGTGTCCCCCTCTTTATCTTCCAACAATGTTTTACAGGAGCATGCCCCTGGCGACATGTATAATATTTTACTAGAAATTCATTTCATTGTACTTGCCTTACGCATTACACCAGTGATTGGCCACCAGTGTGCCCCAGCCCACCGGTGTGCCATGAGAGGAGTTACATGTGCCACAAAAAATTTTTAAAGATCATTAATTATTTTAAAAGAAGTTCAGAGCACAGTAAGTATATTTTTTTGACTTTTTTTTGATCAACATAATCTAAGTGTGCTATAGAAGTTTAACTATAGGTTTAAGTGTGCCGTGTGATTGAAAAAAAAAAAAAGGTTGGCTTGGTGCCTGTGGCTCAATCGGCTAAGGTGTCAGCCACGTACACCTAAGGTGGCGGGTTCGAATCCCCAGCCCGGGCCCGCCAAACAACAATGATGGCTGCAACCAAAAAATGGCCGGGCGTTGTGGCGGGCGCCTGTGGTCCCAGCTACTTGGGAGGCGGAGGCAGGAGACCTCCCTTGAGCCCAGGAGTTGGAGGTTGCTATGAGTTGTGATGCCATGGCACTCTACCCAGGGGGATAGCTTGAGGCTCCATCTCAAAAAAATAAATAAATAAATAAATACAAACTGCTATGGTCTAACTAGTTGTGCCCCCCCCCCCAACTTATATATTGTAATACTAACTTCTCAAGATAATGGTATTAGGAGGTAGGATATTAGGTCCGGTGGCCCAGGCCTCACGGCTGGGATTAATTCTCTTATAGAAGAGACCCAGAGAGCTAAGTACAATTGCTAGATCCAGAAAGGAAATGGGGCCCTCACCAGATATATAATCTGCCAGTGCCTTGACCTTGGTCTTTCAGCTTCCGGAAAGGTGAAAAACACATTTCTGTTGTTTATAAACTACACAGTTTATGGCATTTGGTTATAGAAGATTAAACAGACTCAGACATCAATACACAGAGAGAGTTTCAGTGGCATGTATACAACCTGTACTACAGATTTGCTAACACAGACACAGAGGAAGGAATGAAATCCATGGGTACAAAGTTAGGTTTAAGGACGGGCAAGTACTTTCTGTCAGGCCGTTTAACCTGCAGACTGCTCAGAAATGTAACCAGAAACGACCCGAATATGGTGGAGTCGTGCAGCAATCACAACAATCTTTATGATAAACAGCATGCCATGGGCATCCTTATTTTTATTACTAATCAAAGTAATTGCCCCAAGTTGATTTTAGTTTCAATATTTTATTTTTATATTTCTAAGACAGTAATATTCAAACAGAAACTTTAAATTTGAAATAAGTTCTATGGTTTTATTTTCCCAATCAGAGTCTGAGGTACTGGACAGTCTATGATTTTTGTTAAAAGTATTCTTGAAGCTACTTCTATAGCCAAATTCTTCAACAATGATCAAGTCCTCTGAACTTGACAACTGTGCATTTA
>CAUYQV010045191.1:0-10639 GCA_963574575.1 Galagoides demidoff
GGCGCCAGCCACATACACCAGAGCTGGTGGGTTTGAATCCAGCCCAGGCCTGCCAAACAACAATGACAACTACAACCAAAAAATGGTGGGGCTTTGTGGCGGGTGCCTGTAGTCCCAGCTACTTGGGAGGCCGAGACAAGAGAATTGCTTAAGCTCAGGAGTTGGAGGTTGCTGTGAACTGTGAGGCCATGGCACTTTACCCAGGGCAACAGCTTGAGGCTCTGTCTCAAAAAATAAATAAATAAATAGTTTTGATAATATTCAAGAAAATACTCTCAACAGAGAACTAAAGTATTCGTGAATTCAAATATTTTGATTCTATTTTCCCATTTTTATACTTTTAAAATATGTAATATTCACATTTTTAGTTAACATATAATAAGTGTACATATTTATGGGGTATGTAGTAATATTTTAATACACATGTAGGGAACAGATCAGGGTAACTAACATATCCATTATGTCAGACATTTATCGTTTCTTTGTGTTGGGAACATTCAATACCTATCTTCTACTTATTTCACACTATATGACCTATTATTGCTAATTATAACCTACAGGTTTTATTCACTCTTTTTGTTCTTTTTTAAATATTTACAATTACTCTATTTTTTTGAGTTCAATATACAAATATCCATTGTAGACCATTAACAATTAGTAACAGTTTTTACTTTAGTTTATCATAGGTAAAAATGCTGTAGTCTCATATGCATGATAGAAAAATTCAGTCTGTTAAATTTTCTAAGTGTAATAAAACACTAATAAATATTAATCCAATCTCTTACCTCAAACCTGACTTCTTTTGTTACAGATGTTGTTCATATTCTCAGCTTTCTAGTTTTAGTTGTTTCAGTTTTACATCAATATTCACTCTTGTTTTTTAAATAAAATTTCTTAACCTGAAGTTTGTGGATTCCAGTGTCATAAGATGCTCTTGTAATTTTTCAAACTAGAAGCCAGAGAAAGAGCACCCAACAGAGAGGGCCATCTTTCTAGGAGAAATAAGCAGAGATCAATATTTGAGTCTGTCCAGGGGAGCAGTACAGGAGAAGAGGGATCTACAGGGGAAAAGCCACTACAGCTGCATAAGAAGAAAAAAAAAATCACTTCTGGTTTTCGGCCAACTCCTAAGTTACAAATTCATGAGGTTTACTCCTAAAAGATAAACCCACAAGCGAGGTTTTAAGATAGTGAGGAGAGAGCTGGGAGACTGGAGTGCAGGAGCAAAGAGTTTAGGTGAACATCCTAGACACTCATCTGAGGCAAGTAAGGGCACACTCTGACCCCCGAACTGCAGCCTAGAAGTCCCTGCCGTGCCCAGTAGGTAAGAGCAACCTGGAACAGACCAGCCCAGCAAGCCTGAAACGGGCCCGCACGGTGTCACAACCATCATCCGGGAAGTCAGTTCTTTGCTAGGACAGAACTCCGTGATGTGTAATTTACTAATGTACTAAAATATACATTAAAATTTGCTACATTTATGAAAGTAGAATGTGTTTCATGAACAATGATATATTATTTTTTAATTAGTAACTTCTTCCCTGCCTTATTGGTTTATTAAGTAATGCTGTATAGTGCTATCAATGAAATCTTTGATTCAATGACCTCTGGGAAATATTTAGAATTGCTATCTAATATTAAAGATGTTAAAGATATAATGCAAATATTGAGAAATTGTTTTTGAGGACCATACAAACGACTTATTAAGAGCACTACATTGCCATCCTCATGCCAGGCTTGCTGGCTCACACCTATAGTTCTAGAACTTTGGGTGGATCGCCTGAGCTCAGGAATTTGAGATCATCCTAAGCAAGAGCGAGAATCTGTCTCTAAAAATAGCCAGGCATTGTGGCAGAGCCTGTAGTCCCAGCTACTTGAAAGG
This sequence comes from Galagoides demidoff, assembly GCA_963574575.1. Classification (NCBI taxonomy): domain Eukaryota; kingdom Metazoa; phylum Chordata; class Mammalia; order Primates; family Galagidae; genus Galagoides; species Galagoides demidoff. Next base: position 1,883 of record CAUYQV010045191.1, read on the forward strand.
CTGAGGCAAGAGAATCGTTTGAGCCCAGGTCTTTGAGGTTGCTGTGAGCTATGATGCCACGGCATTCTAGCGAATGTGACAAAGTGAGACTGTCTCAAAAATAAATAAATAAATAAATAGGCATTGTCAAAATCTAGATCTGACTAAGCCATGCCTTTGCCATTTGCTGGCTAGAAGACATAGGGAAATTTTCTGAACCTTTTCTTACATTGGTCTCCTCATTTGCAGAACTGTACCAATAACAGCAGTGCAACGCCTCATAGAATTGTAAGAATTAATTAAAATATAATATATGGTATTTAATATTTAAGTGCTTAGAGTAGTATCTAAAATAAACTGAGTACTAAATAAATGGTAACCATTTTAATTACTATAAAGGAAAGTGAAAAGGGAGGCTACAGATATTACTCCCTTTAGTAGCAACACGATGAGGAAAGGAAGGAAAACAAAAAAGAGGGGAAGAAGGGAGGGAATAAAGGAGGGAAGAGGGATTATTTAGATAAAAATGTATCTTTGCTCATTCCTACGTAATCAGGCATTCAAGATAGCCTGAACAAGGGTGAAACCCTGTCTTTACTTAAAAAAATGTAGAAAATATTAGCCTGGTGATATGATAGATGTCTGTGGTCCCAGCTACTGGGGCGGCTGAGATGGGAGGATCACTTGAATTCAGGAGTCTAAGTTTCCTGTGATCCAGGGCAATGGAGTGAGACTCTGTCTGAAAAAATATCAGATTATGAAATTTAATAACCTAAATGAAGAACTATCTCTTGTGTAATAACACTCAACCTAGTTTTAGACTTCCTAACGTGTATGAAATAAATATGAAGATAAATGATAATTACGTTTACATGATGGAGAAAGCGAAAAACTTATAATAAATTCCAGACTCTAAATGACACCCCTAACAACTCCTTTAAGATTCTTGTTTATTTGTCCTTTCTGCAGATAAAAAACAGCAAAACAATGAGACGATGAGAATGGCAGATCTGTAGACACGGTGGCTGCGAGAGAGATTATGAATGACTGACAGGGAAAGAAGTGAAAGAAAAACTACTGGGAAAAAAAACGTCCCTTTAGTGGTGAGGGACCAAATCAGGGTCTGGGATCAGGCACACACAAGTTGACCTGGCTTCACATCCCACCACCTCTCCAGATAATATTACCTTCAACAAGATTGCTTCTTCCCCTAGATTTACTGTAATATTAAGGAATACAAGCCAGATAAAATGCTTACCAGAACTCCTGGCTTAAAATAAGCCTCAAAATAATTTCATTATTATTGCTAAACGTGGTTAAAAAAACATTAACTTAGAAGAACATACTTTGTGAGCTCCTATATTTTCTGCTTAACGCAAGTAGGAACAATGCATTTCAGAAAGATAGCCAGGAGCCACGGCATCTTAAAACGATGAAACCTTTTTGTGTTTGACAGAGATTGTTTCGGTTACTTGGAAAGTCTGTCCATGTAGGTTTTCACCACTCCCAGACACAGTAGAATAACAAGTATAGACTATCTGACTTATATTTCATACTCAATTGCAGTCACAAGAAGTCATAATAAAAGGATTTCTTTACAGTTGGTATTGTTCTTGAAAATAAGTGCTTTGGCTTTATCATTTTTGATAAACAGTGCAGAGAAATGTGGAGACTCATTCAACTTCTTGAGAGAATTCATTTCCTTTATCATTATCCATTTTTACACAAGCTTTCTGAAATGGAGATCTATGATGTGGCAAATTGGTGCAAAGAAGGGTAAGAACGGACCAAGGATTTGGACTTTTCTTTCCCTATTTTCAGAGGAAAAGCTCTGCCTTTTATGTCTTCCCCTTAAGCCACTCAGTTATTTTGCGGCCACTCCCCTTGGCTCCTAACAACAAGAACATGTCATAATTCCCAAAGAGACAGCTGTGTTTAGTTACTGTGCTCTAGGCATGCACACATATCAAGTTGACACCTAATTAAATACTAAAATCATTTTAAGAATTCAAGTTCTGTGTGTTTGGAAAAGACCAAAAGTAAAATGACCACTATACATTATATCGACATAAATGAAGAGGTCACCAGAAGGGGTGACGTGGAGAATGAACACAGGTCCACACATAACAAGAGCATGTCCCGGACTCCCACGTCCTGTCAGTCACTGAAGGGTATTAGGTAAACAACAGTGCGGCTCGCTAAATAGTTTCTCTAATATTCTTTGGAAGCTTTCATGTGCCCTCTTTAAAGTCCTGGTCTCCCAAAAGGTTTTGGTTTTACATTATCTTTTAGTTTGAAAGCAAATCGTCTGCTACATGAAAAAGAGACCAAAAGTCTTCACTAAATCATTGATGTCTAGATCAGTGAAAAGGGGCCATCTGATTTCTCAGTACCTTTTTCCATAAGTAAAAAAATCAAAATATACCAATTATAAGTATACTAAATATATTATAGGTACATTTCATATAATAGATAATTTATATTTGTGTTTGTTATCTTTTTAATGCACTTATATTTTTCTTTTTTTATTTTAATAATGCCTAATTTGTTATTTGCCATTTACTCTAAATTGTTTATCCTTTATGAAATGTATTACTTAACTCTTAGGATCCACTACTAAGGCAAAAAAATTAGAAAGTGGTGTGATTATAACTAATTCATGTTGAATAGCTCTCTGAGACTTTTTTAATGGTATCTTCTACCCTAGCATAGTAAAAATGCAGAATTCTCTTTATGGGCTCCAGATGTGTTGCCAAATAGAAAGCATCTCAGGAGTTATTTGATGTTTATTTGCTCATTTACACATTTATCAAGCACTTGACCTCGGATGATATAAGAGATCTTTCTAACACTGTTAAATCCGTCAGTACAGTGGCTCATTCTATGGACTCTGTTTACTAGTAAGATTTCATAGACAGGGAGTACGTTGACAGTAAGACTCTCCAAATCTCGCTAAGTGTATAAATACAGTCCTTTCAGGGTAAGCTTCTTAGCACCTACTATTGTGTCACTGTGTGAAATTTAAGTTATACAAATGAAGGGACTCATCCCCATCCTATAGCTCCACTTTTTGAATAGAGACAGGACCTGAATTTGAAGCATAATTTTGCTTCATGCGGTATTTAATTCAATTAGAAGAAATGGTCTTTTTGTGTTAGTACTTCTTTCTGATATTTAAAAGAGTGTGTGTATCTCCAACTAAGTAAGATAAGTCTTAGATTTCTTAGGAAAAGAACATAAGTTATTTGTTAATTTTTTAATGTATTAGAATACTTTGTGAAAATACAAAAGGTAAAGGCAGAAATAAACTTTTTATAAAAAGTGTATCTGACCATTTCATTAGCAGTCTGAAAAAGGAGAAAAGGGACTTGATATTAATTTTTTGACATTCAAGTTTTACCTCACACACTTGTACCTTCATACCTCATAAATTAGATTTCTCTTTAACAACACAGAGAACATTATTTCAATAATGGGAAATTGAAAAATGCATATATAGTTCATGCAAAGGATTGGCTTTTATTTAACACAGTCTTTTTTTAACTTGCCAAATCTTTAAAACCAAGCAAACTGTTTTTTCCTAGTTTCAGTCCTAAGTTTTCTTTTTTTAATTCTAATTCCATAAATAATCGTTTCTAATTTTTCTACAATCAATTTTTGTGTGTAATAAAAGATATTCAAAGTTGATAAGATGCACCTTACATGATTTTTCTCCCCAAATATGTAAATACAATGTTAAAGTTTTATTTTTCAAATCAAAACCACAAGTGTATATCACATCACAATCACTAGGATGGCTAGAATTGAAAAAAATGGAAAGTGGAAAATTGCAGAAAAACTGGAACTCTCATATTCTGATGGGAAAGTGAAATGGTGAAGCCATATTGGAAAACAGGTCTTTTTTTTTATTTTTATTAAATCATAACTACACATTTATGGGGTACAATGTGATGATTTGATAGACAGTGTGAAATGCTTAAATCAAGCTAATTAACATAAACCATCACCTTACTTACTTATTTTTATGGTAAGACATTTATAATATATCTTAGCTGTTTTGGAATGTACCCTTGCATTGTGTATGTTAGGTGAGATCCCACCAAATATCCTCCCTCTACTTGCCTTTCCCTCTCCCCTCCTCTTTCTCTTCTTTCCTTTCTTTGTGTCTGGACTATCTTTGTGTTTTATCATTCACATGAATGTATAATTGTTTATATTTTGGTTTCATAATAGTATAGAGTACATTGGATACTTTTTTCCATTCTTGAGATACTTTACAAATAATAACGTGTTCCAGCTCCATCCAGGTAAACAAAAAAGATGTAAAGTCTCCCTCTTTTTTATTGCTGCATAGTATTCCAAGTTATACATTTGTTATACCACAATCTGTTTATCCATTCATGGGTTTATGAGCATTTAGGCTTCCATGACTTAGCTATTTTAAATTTCACTGCAATAAACATTTTGGTGCAAATGTCTTTGTTGTAAAATGATTTTTGTTCACCTGGGTGGATACTTAGTAATGAAATTGCAAGATCCATGGTAGTTCAACTTTTAGTTCCTTGAGAATTATCCATACTTCTTTCTAAAGAGGCTGTGTTACTTTGCAGTCCCACCAGCAGTGTAGAAGTGTTCCTTTCAGGCTTCATCAAGAAAACAGAAAGAGAGGACGTCAACAACCTAATGGGACATCTCAAGCAACTGGAAAAGGAAAAACAATCCAACCCCAAACCAAGCAGAATAAAAGAAATAACCAAAATTACAGCAGAAATAAATAAAATTGAAAACAAAAGAATCATTCAGAAGATCAATGAAACAAAAAGCTAGTTCTTTCAAAATATTTATTAAATTGATAAACCTTTGGCTAGCTTAAACAGAAACAAAAAAGTAAAATCTTTAATGACATCAATCAGAAATGATAAAGGAGAAATAATAAGAGATACCTCAGAAATTCCAAAAACCTCCTTGTTTACTGGAAAACAGTTTAGTGGTTCCTCAATACGTTAAACATGGAGTTCCCATATGACTCAGCAATTTCTTTCCTAGGTTTATACCCAAAAGAATTGGAAAGGGGCATTCAAAAGCACTTGGCTATGGATGTTCATAGCCGCACTATTAACAATAGTCAAAAGGTAGAAACAACATAAATGCCCATCTACTGATAAATGCATAAACCAAAGATGGCATATCCATATAATGGGGTATCATTCAGCCATACAAAGGAATGGACTATTGATTTATGCTACACATGAATGAACTTTGAAAACCTTATACTAAGTGGAATAAGCCAAACACAAAAGGACATACATTGCATTATTCCATTTATATTTAATACCCAAAATAAAAAAAACACATAGAGACAGAAAAAAGAATAATGATTGTCCAGGGCTGGGGTTCAGGGGAATGGAAAATGACTGCTAAATGGGTATGGAGATGCCTTTTGGGGTGTTGAAATGTTCTGGAACTAAATACTTTCACATACAACTATAAATGCAGCCAAATCATATACTTTTAAAACAGTTGAAATAGTAAGTTTTATGCTATGCGTATTATGCCAAAATTTTAAGAAATTACATTGTTGATAGCCACTGCCCATATGACCTACTGTTTACTTTAGACTTTACGTGTTTGTTAAATTTTATACCATTCTTTTCCTGAAAAACTCAAAGCATGAAAATCACTGTTCCCTCATGAAATTCCAAAATTAGTAACAGTAAATGAATTTGTAAATGGTCATAAGCCATGATGGGAAGGATAATTGTGAACTAATATCATCAAGCAGTATTTGCCAATAATATTTAGGAACAAGAATGAAGATGGATAAATGATGTGGCAGAGAATGCTCATTGTTCCCAGAACCTATTCTCCTCACTTTATATTTATAAAATTGGTAGAAGTAAGCCAGAAAAAATTAATTAGGAGCCAGTTCCGAAAACATTTACTCCCAAAGTTAAATGCTGAATCATACCTTAGTTTTCTCAAGGGATAATGGTGATCTTGGTCCAGAGGAGGTTCCAGACAATGAATTTATTAACAATTATTAAATACTAAAGCCTATTTCTAAACACAGAGAACACCAAAAAGTTTCAATTTATGTGGAAACATTATGATTATGTACAACTTCTACCAAGATATCCATAAAGAGAGAATTTAACTTCTAAGTTCTGTTTCTGCATACTGTGCAACAAATTCCACTTATACATCAAAAGTTTTCAGTATCTTAGTAAAATTCCTCTGCTGTCACCCTATGTCTGAGTTACAGCAATAAACCCAGAATCTTGTTTGAAAGTAAGAAGAAAGCGTCTATGTCAATTTGAATTTAAGATCTCTTTGCCTGTGAAGGTTAAAAGACTTGCAACATCAAGCAAGGGGTATTAGGAAAAGGAGCATAGAGATTCCGGAATGGAAACAGTTTTGCTATTTAAAATATGTGTGTTCTTGAATTCTTCAAAGAGCAGTTCTTAAACTATCTCCAACATGCGGGTATATCCAGTATGCTGTAATCACATGTGTATCCCAGGTTTTTAGAGTGTACACATGGCATGTTGCCATTTTCTTCAATTAAAAAAATTAAATTGTATTTTTGGTAACACACTGGTATTTAGATATACTCATTTATTAAGAAATTTGAATTAATAAGTTCAAGACGTTAAGAAGCAAATAAAGATGCATCCCAGGATCGGTGGTAATATTGCTGTCGGGAGACTGAGATTCAGGCTTAAACTCTTGCATGGATTAAAAGTTCTCCTAGTCCAATTATCTCCCACAGAAACATTGGGTGAATTCTGTGGGACAATCATTTCAGTGGTGTTATGATGAAACATACAATAACCTGGGGCATGACAATTTTCTTTTCTCTTCCATCCTCGTCTGACGTTCATATTTCTTTGGCTGGGAACCTTATCTCAGCTTCTTGCCCTGTGCTCACTCTTTGCACTCCATTCTAGGAGTTTTGAGTCTTTAGGATACAAGAATTAACACTTTTGGATTACAATTTCAAAATTGATCTGTTAAAATCGTGTCCAAATTTAATTGGCTAGTCTTCTGTAAGTGAAAAAAAGCTAGTGTTACATGTCAAAATAAGGAAATGAGATAGAAACTCTAAAAACGTTATTCATGAGGTTCAGCTTTAGATTATTAATTGCCGCCTTTTATTTTAATAAAAATATTTATAAGGATATTTAAATTTCAGTAAAATACAGACCTTTATAGTACTTTGGTTTTAAGTGTTTTTTTGTTTTAATTTTATTCTTATTTTGGAAAAACAAAGACAAAAATCCTCTTCTTAAAAGAATTTGTAGTTTCCTTTGCTTGTGATGTCCTTGTTTTGTATTGATCCAGGGTAATGCAGATCTCCTCAAGTCAGTTGGGAAGTGTTTTATCTTCCTCTATTTTCTGGATTAGATTGTGCAGAATTTAGATTATCTCTCCATAAATGTTTAGCACAAACCACCCATGAAACAATTTGGATCTAACGCTTTCTTTTGAGGAGAAGGTTTCTATATATAAACTTCATATATGAAATTGATGGTTACATTTTGGGTGTTTTTATTTTGTAGTTTTCTTCAAGGAATTGGTCTGTTTCATCTAAATTATTGAGTTTATGTGAATGGGATTGTTCGTAGTATTATTATACTTTTTAATGTCTTTGGGGTCAGTAATCATACTCCTTCTTTTATTTCTTACCAGGCAATTTATGTCTTTTCTCCTTGTTTCTTGCTAAGTATATTAAGAACTCAATCAGTATCTGTGATCATGTAATGCAAAGGTTTTTTTACTCTACTTGTTATTCTTTTTATCCTTACTCCAAACTTACTTTTAGCTGACTAAACAAAATTACTTACAACTTAAAAAGTTCTAAGGTGCCCTTATTTTAAGTGATCCATAATATAATAACAAAAATCTAAAAACAACTTTGGAACAAGATGCCTGGATGAATGAAAGCAGGGTGAAAGTAGATACATTTCTATTTGATAGGAACCTTCATTGTTTAGATTCATACAGAAGTAAGGGCTGATTATCTTTTGATCAGTATTTCTCAGGAGAATATGACATAGAACAAGATGCTAGGAAGATGTTGTCTTTTAAAATAAGTCTGTGTCCTTATCGCTTCATGATTCTCAGTGACTTGCAAGTGGTATAATTTGGCGCACTGACACACCTCACGGTGTCCCTTCAACTCCTGGCTAACGCATAAAGTTTCTCCTTCTATTAATGTATGTAGTTATACCTTTTAGTTAAAAAAGAAGTTAGCAAGATAACGTAAAGTCAAAACAGAGCAAGAGAAAGATTGCCTTTTTAAGAGAACATGAAACAATTTTGCCTCAAACATACATAAGACAGCACCAAGCCTACGTGATTCATCACAGAATGCTGAGGGGAACGTAAGTGACCCACGTCAATGAGCCTACTTTGATAGACATGGAGAGAGATCGAGGCACAGGTCGTATTGGTAGAATTCGTGTCTCCCTAGTGTGGTCTTGAATTTTTAAATCTCTACAATCTTAGCATGCAAAATGAGTTGTAGGTACCAACTGGATTTAAAGTTATGGTATAATTGGCTCGGTGCCTGTGGCTCAATCGGCTAAGGCGCCAGCCACGTACACCTAAGGTGGCGGGTTCGAATCCCCAACCCGGCCCGCCAAACAACAATGATGGCTGCAACCAAAGAATGGCCGGGCGTTGTGGCGGGCGCCTGTGGTCCCAGCTACTTGGGAGGCGGAGGCAGGAGACTCGCTTGAGCCCAGGAGTTGGAGGTTGCTATGAGCTGTGATGCCA
>CAUYQV010045194.1:0-13521 GCA_963574575.1 Galagoides demidoff
TTTTTTTTTTTTGAGATGGAGCCTCAAGCTATCCCCCTGGATAGAGTGCCATGGCATCACAGCTCACAGCAACCTCCAACTCCTGGGCTCAAGCGAGTCTCCTGCCTCCGCCTCCCAAGCAACTGGGACCACAGGCACCCACCACAACGCCTGGCCATTTTTTGGTTGCAGCCATCATTGTTGTTTGGCAGGCTGGGCTGGGGATATGAACCTGCCACCCTAGGTGTACGTGGCTGGTGCCTTAGCCGATTGAGCCACAGGCGCTGAGCTGGCAAAAGCAGTCTTAAGAGGGAAATTCATCACAGTAGATGCCTGCATTCAAAAAACAGATGGAGAGCCCATCAACAAACTATGAACCACTTTATGGAATTGGAAAAAGAAGAGCAATCTAATCCCAAAGCCAGAAGAACAAAAGAAATAACGAAAATTAAATCAGAGATTAATGAAATTGAAAACAAAGAATCATTCATAAAATTAATGAAATAAGTTGGTTTTATGAAAAAATAAATAAAATCAATAAACATTTGGCCAGATTAACTAGAAACAGAAAAATAAAATGCCTAATGACCTCAATCAGAAATGATAAAGGGAAAATAACAGATGCCACAGAAATATAAGAGATCACCTCTGAGTATTACAAAAACTCTATGTCCAGAAATTTGACAATGTGGAGGAAATGGATCAATACTTGAAATCACTTCCTGTCTTTAGACTTAATGAAGAAGAAATATATTTCTTGAATAGACCAATTTTAAAAACTGAGATCAGAGAAACAATAAATCTCCCAACCAAAAAATGCCCAGGTCCAGATAGTGTCACACCAGAATTCTATCAAATCTTCAAAGAAGAGGTTATATCCATACTGCAGAAATTTTTCCAAAAAAATTGAGAAGGAAGGAATCTTCCCCAACATGTTCTATGAAAAAAAAGCACCCTGATACCAAAACCAAGAAAAGACCCAATTGAAAAGGAGAATTTCAGACCAATGCCAATAATAAATATACATGCAAAAATTCTCAATAAAATCCTAGCCAAGAGATTACAGCAACACATTGAAAAAAAATCATTCATCACAATCAAGTAGGTTTCTTCCCAGGGATACAAGGCTGGTTTAAGTTACACAAGTCCATAAGCATATCAACAGAAGCAAAAACAAAGGCCATGTGATCCTCTCAATAGATTCAGAAAAAGCATTCAATAAAATTCAGCATCCTTTTCTAATTAAAACCCTTAAAAATATAGATTTAGATGGCACATTTCTTAATCTGATTGAAGCTATCTACAGCAAACACGCAGCTAATATTAGACTGAATGGAGTAAAAGTGAAAGCTTTTCCACTTAGAACTGGAACCAGACAAGGTTGTCCTCTATCACCACTACTATTCAACATAGTGCTGGAAGTTCTAGCCAATACAATCAGGCAAGAGAAAGAAATAAAGGGCATCCAAATGGGTGTAGAGGAGGTCAAACTCTCCCTCTTTGCCAATTATATGATCTTATACTTAGAGAATCCCAAAGACTCAACCACAAGACTCCTGGAAGTGATCAAAAAATATAGCAATGTTTCAGGATATAAAATCATTATCCACAAATCAGTAGGCTTTGTAAATGCCAATAACAGCCACTATGAAAAGCTAATCAAGGACACAATTTCCTTCACAGTAGCTTCGAAAAAAATGAAATATCTAGGAATATACGTAACGGTAGAGGTGAAGGAACTCTACAAAAGAGAATTACAAAACCCTAAGAAAAGAAGTAGTAAATGATATTAATAAATGGAAGAATATATGATGCTCATGGCTTGGAAGAAATAACATTGTGAAAATGTCTATACTACCCAAACCAATCTACAGATTCAATGTCATCCCCATTAAAATACTATCAGAATACTTTCAAGGTTTGGAAAAAATAATTCTTCATTTTTTATGGAACCAGAAGAAATCCCAGATAGCCAAGGCAATTCTTAGTAATAAAAACAAAACTAGAGCTATCATCCTACCAGACTTTCAGCTGTACTACAAGGCCATAGTGATCAAAACAGCATGATATTGGCACAAGAATAGAGACACTGACATTTGGAATTGAATAGAAACCATGGGATGAAACTAAGATCTTACAATCCCCTGATCTTTGATAAACCAAACAAGAACATATACTGGGGAAAATAATCCCTATTTAATAAGTGGTGCTGGGAGAATTGGCTATCCACAGTGAGTCCACTGAAACTGGACTCACACTTCTCACCACTTAACAAAAATTGACTCAGATAGATAAAAGATTTAAATCTAAGGCATGAACCAATAAAAATCCTCAAAGAAAGTGTAAGGAAAACATTTAAAGATATTGGTTGGCCTCAGGAAATATTTTATGAAGAAGATTTACATGGCAATTGCAACACCAATAAAATAAACAAATGAGATTTTAATTAAACTGAAAATTTTCTGTACAACTATAGGCTGTGGTGCAAACAGACAACCATCAGAATGGGAAAATATATTTGCATACTATGAATAGACAAAAGCTTAATAACTAGGATCTATAGAGAACCCAAATTGATTAACAACAAAAAAGCAAACAATCTCATCTATTAGACATGAACAGAGCTTCTCTGATGAGGACACATGAATTGCTAACACATATATGAAAAAATGCTAATCATCCCTAATCACTAGAGAAATGCAAATCAAAACTATCCTGAGATATCTCCTCACCCCAGTGAGACTGGCCCACATCACAAAGTCTCAAATCTGCAGATGCCGGTGTGGCTGTGGAGAGAAGGGAACACTTTTACACTCCTAGTGGGACTGCAAACTAATACAATGTTTTTTGAAGGAAGTATGGAGAATCCTCAAAGAACTGAAACTAGATCTCCCATTTCATCCTGCAATCCCATTACTAGACATCTAGCCAGAAGAAAAAAATTCCTTTAATCATAAGGACATTTACACTAGACTGTTTATAGCAGCTCAATTTATAATCACCAAAATGTGGAAACAGCCTAAATACCCACCAACCTGGAAATGGATTAACAAGCTGTGGTATATGTATACCATGGAATACTATTCAGCCACTAAAAAAGATGGAGAGTATATCTTTTGTATTAACTTGGATGGAAGTAGAACACATCCTTCTTAGTAAAGCATCATAAGAACGGAGAAGCAAAAATCCAATGTACTCTATTCGAATATTAAGGCAGTGGATGATCTAATACAAGAGGGGGGAATAGGGGAATGAGCAAGTGGGGAGAGCAGATGAGGGAACAAGATGGGGGTCATGGTGTATGGCACACCTCTTGGGTGTGGGATACAGATATAAGGGGGACTATATCCAACGAATGTGAACAGTGTAATCTAATTCTTTGTATCCTCAATGAACCCTGAACAGTAGAAAAATTAAAAATTTTTTGAAATATCTTAGTTTTATTATTAAATAGACTCATGTAATTTTACAAAGGAGAAAACAAGGTCCACTGAGCCTGGCCCAGATTGGAGTTCAGACTTGGCTGCTCCACCCTGTGACTCCATCCTCTTCTCAGAATAGTAAATGGCTTTGAGGTCACAAATCTTCCAATTGTATTCTCATCTCTCCACTTTATATTTTCCTAGAAAATTGCTCAAAATTCCTTTATAACAAGTAATTTTGGTTTTTATGTTAAGTTGAGCTGCTTCACAGAGCTCTAAGTTATACATTTGACATATTCATTTATTTATTTAAGACAGAGTCTCACTCTGTCACCCTGGGTAGAGTGCCTTGACATTATAGCCTATAGCAGCCTTTTGGCTCAAGCTATCCTCTTTCTTTAGCCTCCCTGGTAGGTGGAACTACAAGTACCTGCCTCAAAGCCTTGCTATTTTTTTCTATTTTTAGTAGAGATGGGTTTTTTCTCTTGCTGAGGATGGTCTTGAACTCCTAAGCTCAAGCAATCCACCTATTTCAGCCTCCCAGAGTGCCAGGCCCCATTTGCTATTTGCAAGCACTGGTTTCCAGGAGTCACTGTGGCATAGTGGCAAGCAGTCTGCCTTGAAGTCATGCAGACAGAAATCTGTAGGACCTGGTGGGACCACAGTAGGCTTTGGAGTCAGACAGAGCATACTTCAGAGGCCTGACTTGGTAGCCATGTGACTCTTGGTTACCAAAAGTTCTGACTGCACAAATCATTTAAATCCTTTGAAGTTTAATTTATTGATCTGTCAAATAAGAAATAACTTAACACGTAGGGTGGTAAAGACTAAAATGTGCTGTGACAAACACAGTAGTTGATGATTAATAATTAGAAACTCAAGTTGTTTCTCTATTTTTTGTGTCCTTATTAGATTTGTAAATTTAGACAAATTATTTAATCTCTCTGATCCCCTGTATGCTCACAGGCTGAGCAGAGAAGATAATCTCTCAGAATTGTTATGGGGATTAAATGACGAGAACAGATAGGGGGGCATTCAATAAGTTATCTGGCAAATCTGAATCCGTGACCAGGATTTAGATTTATTTAGATGGAGGAACTTGATAACAGGAATATTTATGTCTTCATTGTATGTGGTATGTCTTCGACCTGTACACTCTAAAAGTCGGAACCACTAGTAGATTGAGATGTGGTTCTCTTAATTTTTGGAAGAGTCTTTTTCAAGAGGTCTCTGATGAGAGGTTCTTGCATTAACTCTTGAAACTTTAACTCTGGGGACAGTTGGTTTAAGTATGCTCCTGGAAGGGCTTAGATCCAGTAGCACACAAAATGGTCTTAACACAAGTTCCCAAATTTCTCTCAGAAAGAGAAGGTTGAAGCTATGACTCAAACACAATTTGGAGTCAGCTGCTTTTCCTAAAATGAAAGTTTTGCTGTGTTTCTCTCAGGATGCAGAGAAGGAGTTCATCCTTGCTAATGATGACATAACTTTTAGCAGGTGGATGTATTAGGAACAGAAGAGGTTGCCTTTTTCAGACAGTGGATGTGAAAAGGGGGCAAGACCTTGACTGGCACTTAGAAGAGATTAATGTGAGGTAAGTCCTAATGAATACACAAGAACTGTTCTTTCTTCCTCAGAAACAAAGCAGAATATTCACTGGCTACATTCAAGATCATGGGTGAGTTGTTTCTTCCTTTTTTTTCTTTTTAAAAAATTCATTCTTATAACTTAATACTTTTCTAAAATAGTTTTGGGAGAAAAGGGATATGGACAAACATTTTTGTTGTTGGAAAGTATCATAACTGTTTCTGCTTTTAGTAAATAAAAGAGCTTGGACTAGACTCAGCATAACAGGCAAAGCTGTAGTCAGCAGAACTTGATTTTATTTCCAATTTTGGAACTTACTTACTGGGAGAATTTGGAAAAAGAAAAGAATGCTTTTATTCCTACAACAAAACTTACATTCTCTCTAACTGAGAGATTGTGAAGTCTGGTTGGATGACCCACACATGTGGTCTTGTGCTCCCTGCATCAAGTACAGAATAGACATTCATGCATCTTATCTTGTTTAATTAGAGAAGACAGTTGGAAGTTAAAATAAGTCTGGATATTTATTAGATCACTTTAGTGTGTCCTCAAAAGATTCCAGTATGATTCAATTGTAAACAGCAAAATTTACATCTCTTATGGGTTTTATGATTTATTTAGGATTTATACTAAAAAATAAATGGAGAAACCCTTCTCATACTTATAGTGCATTATTTCCATGCAAATAATCTGGTCTACTAGTGTTTATTAGTATTTTCATTGTTATCTCATTTTTAATTATCTAGTCTTAATTTTGTTACTTCTTTTGGAAAGGAAGTGAATCACTGCCATCTACTTATAGCAAATTAAGTTACATACCTTCTGCTGTTAAAAATATTGAATAAATTTTGGTAGTTCAACAAGTAATTTTTAATAATAACAGACACTGCAAACTCTGGCATATAATACTTGTGAAGTGTTTGAGGAACATCAAAAGCTTTCACTGACTCTCCTACAAAGTCACAAAAGAAAGAGGTGTATTTTGTTGTACACAATTATATCTGATTCTGATATTAAAAGTACCTAATTAATTCAGACACATCCAAACCAGTGAGGGCAGTAATTATGTAAATCAAGCACAAATAATTAAAAATGAAAAGTCATGTCTGGATTCAAAGCCTTTCAAAATGTTTTGTGCTCTAGAACCAGCTCATTCTGCAGAGCAGCATCTGGGTGGGTAAAGTAAACACAGAGTTAAATAGAAAATCACATTGTCAACTTCACAGTTTAATCATGATCTAAATTATACTCAACTGCCTAACAACAAATGTACAGATATGCTTATTATAATTTAGACATTGTTTTGCCAAAACATTAATTTAGATTTCAATCTCTTTTTTCAATTAAAAATTCAGGGAAGCAAAAATGTAAATGCCTTTCCACTAAGACACCAACCAGTATTGAAAATCAGGTGAGATAGATGTCCTGCCACCTATGCAGCACTGAGTCATGTGGTAGCTGTTAAGAATATGGAAAAACTGCCTTTTGTAAGAAAGTTGTTATACTTTCCTTGTGCTGCTCAAAAATGAAAATAAGTTTATTTAGTTCAGAGTAAACTAAACTATCTGATCAAAATAAATATTTTTATTTATGAAAGCAATTTATTTTTGGTCTGTAAGTTATTGTTTGGTATAATTTTGACCCCAAAAGAATCACATTAATTTTCTAACACAACTCCCTAAATTACCCTAAATGCCTGAATTTCTGCTTTAAGGAAGAAGCATTAAAACATTGAAAAAGACACTTTGCTGGGTCCTATTCTGTATGGATAAGTGCTTACTGAAACAAAATAAAAATGTATTTTGTTTTCCTTTTTATAATGAAGCAATATTTATCTTACCTGTGTTTTTATCTGAGATGATTTTGTCAGACGGCACATGAAAAATGTATCCAAAGGATCAAGAAAAGTCAGTACAAGAATGTGAAAAACCTAAAAATAAGAATGTGAAAAGTCTGATTGATGGTGGGGGCGGGGGCATTTGTGTTTGGAAAGATGGAGTAGAAATGCTTTTCCATATTCCTGCCTCTAAGTGCAACTGAAGACCCCGGTCATTGTATGTAGAACACTGCAATAAAAAAGTGAAGAGATGGAAAACCAACTAGGGGCACAGGGGCCTTAGGAGCAACATGGAGGTGAATTTCCTGCATTTTCTATTTGCTTCATATATCCCAAACTGAATGCTACAGAGACTAGCCACCCAGAAACACCAATAGGCCTCTGTAAATCCTGCTCTTTCAGGGTGGCACCTGTGGCTCAAAGGAGTAGGGTGCCGGCCCCACATACCAGAGGTGGAAGGTTCAAACCTGGCCCCAGCCAAAAACTGAAAAAAAAAAAAATGCTGCTCTTCCAAATGAAAGAGACAGAACTTTCAAACAGTAACCACTCTATTCCAGCCAAATACCATAGAAAGAATAATATGACTGCTTCCTCATCCCTGCCACCAAAAAGTGAGTGGAGAGCTTATATAGCCAAGCTTTTCAGACTATAATAAATTACCACAACCCCCTGGACACAGTGCTAGCAGAGAAGAATGAGTAGGGAGCCAAAACTTTCATCTCCACTGAATGGACCCCTCTCCATGATGTGACAATGGAGAGTAGGATCCTGAACATCCACTTTATCTGAAATGAGGTGCACTTTTATCCTGTCATGGCCCCCAGGATGAGCAAAACTACCCCTCTCCCATAGTATGAGTAGAGTCCACTTGGGATGCAGTGACAAGGCTCCTCTGCTACTCCCAGCCAGTGGGTATCTGTGGAAACCAAGTAAAGGGCAGGAACTCCCACTCCACCCAGCAGTATTGAGGGTCACCCATCAAACCAAGTCAAGTAGAGAAAAACATATTTTTACCCCATACCTGGCAATAATAAGGCAGCGGTCCATCCCATTCCTATTAGAGTAGTATCACGAGAAGTCACATAATCCTATAAGGGTACATGTGAAACTTTCTAAATGTGGAATATAAATGTCTTAACATAACAACTATGAGAATGACATGAAGGCTATGTTGGCCAATTGGATGAAAGTATTTCAAATTGTATATAGAAACAACACACTGTACCCCATGAAAGTACCAATGTACACAACTATGATTTAATAATAATAAAAAAAGAAGTCACATAAAACAGAAGATTTAATACAACCCAGAGTCTTAAAACATGATATCCAAAGTGTCTATGTTTCAGTTAAAGTAATATCAAACTAGGAGTTGACTTGAATGAGAAAAAAATCAATAGACAAAAATATTGAGATGGCAGTAATATTAGAATCATCTGACAACAATTTCAAAGCAGTCATCATGAAAATGTTCCACTAAGCAATTATAAATTTTAGGTAAATGAAAAAATAGAAGATTTCAGCAAAGAAATACAGGATAGAAGGAAGACAAATGGAAGGTTTGGCCCACAAAAAAAATACAGTATAAAATACAAAACATAATGGATGGTCTCAAGAGCACATTGGAGGTGACAGAGGGAAAAATCAGTGAACTTAAAAGTAGAAAAAGACAAACCACCCAATCTGAATAACAGAGAGAAATAGGTTGGGAAAAAAGTCATTATAGTCTTAAGGACCTGAAGACCTACAATAATAAAGATCTAACATTTATGTTTTTAGAGTCCCTGGAAGAAAGGTGTTAAATATATTTGAAGAAATAATGACTAAAACATGCCTCAAAT
Organism: Galagoides demidoff; assembly: GCA_963574575.1. Lineage (NCBI taxonomy): Eukaryota > Metazoa > Chordata > Mammalia > Primates > Galagidae > Galagoides > Galagoides demidoff. The sequence goes on from CAUYQV010045194.1 coordinate 8,667, forward strand.
TTGGCAAGGAACATATATCTAAGGATTCAAGAAACTTTGAGATAGAAACAAAATAAATCCAAAGAGGCGGTGCCTGTGGCTCAAAGGAGTAGGGCGCTGGCCCCATATGCCAGAGGTAGTGGGTTCAAACCCAACCCTGGCCAAAAACTGCAACAAATAAATAAATAAATCTAAAAAAGGAATTGGTATAGAATAAGTTCAAAGAAATCTACATAAAGACACATTATAATCAGACTTGCAAAAATAAAAAAACTTGAAAGCACCAAGAGAAAAAGGAAACTTTACCTTTAGAAGAAAATTAATTTGAATAATGGTAGACTTTTCATTAGAAGCTATGGATGCCAGAGTACATGGCATGATATTTTCAAGAGCTGCAAATTTAAAAAGTGTCAACCAGAATTCTATATCTAGTGAAAATTTTCTCAAGAATGAAGGGGAAGTCAAGATATTCCCAGATGAAAGAAAACTAAGATGATTTGTTGCTAACAGACCTACCATAAAAGAATTGGTAAAAGAAGCTGTCTGAACAGAAAAGAAATCATAAAAGAAACACTCTTGAAAGATCATTACAAAGAAAATACAAGGTAACAAGAAAAAAATTGGAATGAATATTTATTTTCTTTTTCTCTTGAGTTTTCTAAATTATGTTTGACAGCTGAAGCAAATATTATAACACTGACTGATGCAATTCTCAATGTATGTGGTGAAAAAAAATATACATTATAAATGAGGAGGACAAAGGGATATAAAGAGAAGAAGTATCTCTACACTTCACTATACACATGGTAGATAAGTCACTAAAGTCTTTATATAAAATGCTATATGAGGAGATATATCAAAATACCATAGATTATCAAAACCAGAATTATAAAAGAAAGGTTCAAGTAACTCAAAGAGAATTCCTGAAAGAGAGAAAAGGGAAACAGAGAAACACAAAACAGAGAGAACAAACAGAAAACAAAAATTGAAATGGCAAATGTAAGCCCTTATAATGTCAATAAAAACATTAAATGCATCAGCTCAAGGACAAATATTTTAAAAAGGAATTGAAAAACATGAAAAATGACCTAAGTATATTCTGTCTACAAGAAACCCACTCCTAAAATAATGATATAGATAGTCTGATGATAAAGATATAGTCTGAAATTTACCCAATATAATGATATACCCTGAAAAATAATTTACCCTGATATAATGATATACTCTGAAATTTACCCCCAAAATAGAAACAGATATACTACAAAAACACTAATAAAATTAATTTGTTGTGGCAAGACAATCCCTGTACCCATGTTTTTTTGGTTTTTGTGTGGTGTGATGCCACAATACTCTACTGAGGGTGACAAAGTCAGACTCTGTCTCCAAAAAAAAAAAAAAAAAAAAAAAATAAAGTTTTGAAGAAGAAGAATAAAGTGGGAAGAACAAATCTACCGATGTTAAGACTTATTATATAGTGAGGCCTCAGCCTGCAGATTAGCTGTGATTACAGGTACCCACCATGCCTGGCTATTTTTTAGAGATGAGATCTTGCTCTGGTTCAGGCTGGTCTCAAACTTGTGAGCTCAGGCAATCCATCCCCCTTGACCTCCCAAATCTGAGATTGCAGACCGGATGGCACTGGTGAAAGGACAGACACTTAGATCAGTGGAACAAATTAGAAAACACAAAAATATCCCCACACAAATATAACCAATTGATTTTTGATAAGAGAACAAAAGTGATTCAATGGAGGAAGAAAAGTCTTTTCAACAAATGGCACTGGAGCAATCGGACATTCATGGCAAAAATAAAAAAAAGAAAGAAAGAAAAAGAAAATAGTTTCAACCTAAACTGAATACCTACACAAAATAAATAAGCAAACAAAAACACTCAAACCAAACCATAGATGTAAATGAAAACTAAAACTGTAACGTATTTAGAAGAAAACACTAAAAGTTTGTACACATGAAAGACATAATTAATAAAATTAAAAATTATTAATTTGACTTCATCAAAATTAACTTTTGCTTTGAAAAAATCCTGTTAAGATGATGAAAGACAAGCTACAGACTGTGAGAAAATATTTGCAAACCACATATCTATTAAAGGATACATATCAAGATTATTTTAAAAAACCTCTCAAAACTCAATAGTAAAAAACAAACAAACAAACAAAAAAGCAATCCAATCAGAAAACAGGTAAATAAATAACATGAAGAAAAATTTCACTGAAGAGGATATATCAAGAAAAAATAAGCACAGGAAAAGACGTTTTGTATAAGAGAAATGCAAATTAGGACCACAGTGAAACACTACTACCTATTTGTCAGAATAACTAAAATTTACAAGTAGCATAATACCACATGCCTGTTAAGAAATGGATCTCTCACACTCTGCTGTTGAGAATGTAAAATGGTAGAGCCATGTTGAAAAAATGTTCGGAGTACAGCATACCCCCTGGGTGAAGGGCTTGACTACTACTTGAACTTTATCTTAGAAACAAAATAATGTAACCTAAACATTTGTACCCTCATATCAATCTGCAACTTAAAATAAAATAAAATGCAGAAATGCGAAATTTCTTGTACACATACAAAAAGAAAAATTTGTTCTGACATTTTCTTATAAAAACTAAACATGTACTTAACATATGACCTGATAGTTGCCCTTTGGGACATTTATCAAAGAGAAATAAAGATTAATGTTCGCACAAAATCCCACATATAGTTGTTTATACTTTTCTTTATTTGAAATAGCTCCAGATTGGAAAAAACAAAAATGTTCTACAACAGGTAAATAGTTAAAGGAACTACCCCAGGGGATATGTAGTACTACTACTCAGCAAGATAAAAGAACAGACAAAAATAAAAAGGAATGAGGCAGCTTGGATAAATCTCAAGAATATTATGCCAAGTTAAAAGAAATCCAAAGTAAGAAGCCACATACACACTCTATAATTTCACTTATATAACATTCTCACAGAATTACAAAGACCGATAACACACAAAAGCAGGGGCTTCCGGGTGATGGGGAGGAGGCAGCAATGTGGCTACAAATGGAGCCACAAAGGAGAAATTTGTGGGGGTGGAGTTTTGCATACTGATTGTGGTCACAGGATCTGAATGTGATGACCCAGAACTAAGCACACATTCAGGTGTCCTCAAAGTATGGCCCACGGGCCATGTGCAGCCCGCCTAGGACATTTATCCAGCCCACCAGGTGTTTTTGCTGCTGCTGCCTGTCCTGCTTAGCAGCGGACTCATCCTGGGGCCCACAGTCCGGCCCTCCAACAGTCTGAGGAACAGTGAACTGGCCCCCTGTTTAAATGTTTGAGGACCTCTGCTACACCAATGCCCATTCTCCAGCTTTGATACCATCCTCTAAGAGTGCACAGGCCATCTCTGCACTGTCTTTGTAATTTTCTATGAATTTATAGTTATTTCAAAACAGAACATTTTTTTAAAATTCCTAATTTGGCACTGAGGTTCTATGGAATTGACCACCTGTATGGACGCCCTGTGCTTTTAGCATTAAGCACCAGTCCCCAACCTTTTCAGCACCAGGATGGATTTCAGGGAAGGCAATTTTTCCACAGACAGAATGAGGTGGAGGGGAAAAGCCACGGTGATGCTTTGTGGCAGGACCAGTACCAGTCTGCTCCCAGTCCCAGGGACTCAGGACGCAGCTTTAAAGTTCATGAGTGTTTATGGTATTTACTTGTGCAGCTCATCCAATCAGGTGATAATTGAGGTCATTGTCTTCTGGGTCCTTATCCTATTAACCTGGGATCAGTAAAGTACTACTTGGGCTAAAGAGTTTGAAGGTACCACATCCATGTTTTTTCATTATTTTAAAATGCAGAATAAAGCAACAATAGACACTTTTAGTCACTCTATAAACAAAACACTTTTTCTTCCTTTTAATGGAGACAAGATGGATTGAGTCCCTGCTGAGTGGCCATTAAGGGAAGCACTCTCTGCTGGGTATATACCTAGCCACACTGAAGATGATGAATGATTCTAGATACTGGTCTTATCTCACAGGCATTTTTCTCAAAGTGCTACATTTTTTGTTATGTTTAAAAATTCTTGAAAAGCTGTCGATTTCTCCTAGGTTTAATTCTAATTAAACTGGAATTCATTTAGCATTTGTCTTAGAATTAGTATAACTAAAGTGAGTTTGTTTTTTCACACTTACAGCTTTTTTTTACAACGTGTGGCTAAACGTTATTTGGCAAGTCGCTCTGCTACACATTCTTTAGCATCCTTTGGTGCCACTCTGGTGTCAGGGTGGCCGAAATAATAAAACTAGAAAAGACCTTACATACTGTCTGGTCCAGAGATCTTCACTTAGCAGCCAACAGATAGGTCCTCTCTTGGAACATCACTTTTTGGAATGGAATTTGAAAGTCTTTAGGTTGGGCGTGGGGGCTCCCACAGGCCATGACCCAAGCCACCCCCACCCTGGGTTACCTTTGCTGTTTTCCCACAGGGCCTTCCTTGCTTGGAATTTGAGTGTGAAATTCTTCCACCTGTTCGAAACTCCCGTAGATGGAGAGGCAGAGTCTATTTTACTGAGGTCACATAGCTCATTCATTGCAATAGCGGGAATTCACCCATGGTTTAGTTTTCTTGCTCCCCATTTGTTCTACTGCTCTCTGTACACAGCAGACAAGAAAAGAAAGGAGAGGAGAGGAGAGGAGGAGAAAGAGGAAGAGGAGAGGAGAGGAGGTGGAGGAAGAAGAGGAGAGGAGAGGAGGAGGAGAAAGAGGAAGAGGAGAGGAGAAAGAGGAAGAGGAGAGGAGAGGAGGAAGAAGAGGAGAGGAGGGAAGGAGGAAGAGGAGAGGAGAGGAGAGGAGAGGAGGAGGAGAGGAGAG
>CAUYQV010045195.1:0-22828 GCA_963574575.1 Galagoides demidoff
TGTGGTCCCAGCTACTTGGGAGGCGGAGGCAGGAGACTCTCTTGAGCCCAGGAGTTGGAGGTTGCTATGAGCTGTGATGCCATGGCACTCTACCCAGGGGGATAGCTTGAGGCTCCGTCTCAAAAAAAAAAAAAAAAGAAAGAAAGAAACTGAATGATTGTTTTCTACCTATTTTTTTTTTTTAATAAGGACAACATGAAAGTTGAAGGAGGTAATGTCTATAAAATGCCCTAAGGTCCTTTTGTGAAAGTCTTCAGATATTGTTTCTGTTATTATGAACAAAAGTCAGTTTTTCCTGAAGGACATTTGCAGCCATAGAAGCAAGCAGGAGGGTGACATTACAGGGGAGACAATATGTTGGCAATGAATCAACTGAGGCTGAGCTATCCAACATGTTAGGGAAACATAAGAGGGCAGATAGGCCAAGAGATCAGCTGAAGAAACGTGTTGCATGGCTGTGCAGGTGGGAAGCACACCAAGAAGCAAAGAGCATTCTGGGCAAGAGCAGGGAAGCGGTGTCGGATGTTATGTTTCAGAACAAAGAAAAGTACTCAGGTTAGGAAATGTAATAATCATGAAAATGAAAAACGTAGACGGTGAGCCAAGAACAATTCCGAGGAAGTCGAGTTGTAGGTGAAAGTATCCAGGGTGGGAAAAAAAGAAAAACAAAAGTCATTGAGGAGGAAGAGGTGGAGAGAAGTTCCAGGTAAATATTAGTCAAGTAAAGAGAATGAGATCCGTCTACAAAAGACAAAGCTGCTGTTCATCTCTCCACCTGCTGAATTGGGCCCATGGAGCGTGCGGCATGGAAACTTTCCTTGGTGCAGCTAGGCTCTGCAAACAATGCTAAGTGCTAGTAAAGGACAAGGAAATATCATTCATCTGTGTTTGGGAAAAGTCAGATAAAGCTGTTGGTTACTTTCATCAAAACCAAAATTTATGCAGAGGTGTTGGGGGTAGAGATGGAAAACATGGGCCTCAATTTCAATTTTAATTCACCTCAATTATACTTACATAAGATGTATAAAACCCATGTAATGGTGGTATTTTGTACAAGATATTATCCTTCCATTGTTTTGCCATTTTCACCTAACAGTAGGAGTCGGTTCTTTCCCGCTGCCTCTTACACAGTTCATGCTTCCTCTTATCAATCTGCCGCCACACTACAAAGCAGGCTCCAAAGACAGAGGACCCCACACCTTCTCCACATCTCAGCTTGCTGCTGTTCTCAAGACTCGGAGATATCAGAAGATAACCAATAACAGGAGTGTCAAACTCTCTAGGGCTCAAATAAAATTCTTCCCTTTTTAAACTGCTGAGATCTGTAAAGAGGCCATAATTTTCCATTGCCCAAAAGTTCACTGTAATAAATTTGTGATTATAGAGAAGAACAAAATTACTGACTTTCAACTCCAGGTTCTATACGCTCCCTTGGAAACCCCTGGGTTGACCTAACAGCAATATCTCTCTTGGAAATGAGACTAAAGGCATGGAATATTTGGTATGCAGTGAATTAAAACCATTAAATTGACAGATTAGTGTTATATGTCTAAAAATGTCATTATGCTGCTACATTTCTGTATAGATTTTTGTCCCAGAATTGTCTGAAACAAAGATCATAGCAGGTAAGGAAATACATAGGCCGAAAATGATATTTTTTTGTTTGATTCCTGGCCTAAGCCAGGAATTTACAAACTGAGTGCTTAAACTAATTGGTGTAAAGTTTAAAAAAGCAAGAAAGTTAAAAAAAGAATGGTAAAGTCTAAACTCTGCAATTTGTCATTCCATGTTCTACACAGTCTATAAAAGTGATTTTGCTTCCTTTTCCCAGGCTGTCATCTAGCTGGTCTTGAGTTAAGTATCTTAAGCATGTTAACCACATGACACACCAAAGAAACAATTATTCAGTATTACAGGCTTCTTTCACCCTGACTCAGCAGCTAAATCCTACCACCTAGCTCTCTACTCAGCTACTAAGGTTAAGGACAAACAAATATAAGAGCTAAGAATCAAAATTTGACCACCAACAATTTCACTATCTGGAAATAGGCCACATAAAAATATTTTGATGTCAAAAGCTCAGTGATCTGGTTTCAACAGATAATAACTGGAATGGTTTTGAAAAATGTTCCACATACCTCACAAGGGAGATCCTCACTTTTTATGGATATTTTTAAGATTTATTTAGACCAGTGGTTCTCAACCTTCCTAATTCTGTGACCCTTTAATACAGTTTCTCATGTTCTGGTGACCCTCCACCATAAAATTATTTTCATTGCTACTTCATAACTATAATTTTGCTATTATTGTGAATCATGATGTAAATATTTGATATGCAGGAGACCCCAAAGGAGTTGCGACCCACAGGATGATAACCGCTGATTTAGACTGAGATAGAAAGGAATTCTCTCTTCAAAGACATGTCTTTCTGTTCTTTATTAAGAAACACCAATTATTGTTTAAAATCCTTGGATTTACTTTTGGGGGCAAGACATGATTGTACGAGGGACTTTACCTAACAAATGCAATCAGTGAAACCTGGTTTCTTGTACCCTCAATGACTCCCCAACAATAAATTAAAAAAAAAAATCCTTGGATTTAGAGAATTTAGAAATGAATAAAAAGCAAAATCTTTTTACTTAAATCAATGATCCTGGTTCTTATTGAGTATGATAATTACATTCAAAACAATAATTATCACTTAAAATAAAACTTTAGTTGTAGTGAATAGATTAATTTGATATAGTAATTAATAAAACCACCATAAACAGAAGAAAGGGAAAGAATTATTGGGGGCATTCATTTAATCTTGATCTTATTCTTTATAACAAAAAAGATGAAAAATGAACTCCCTGGAGGAAAAAAAAGGAATAATTTTGCCTTTAGAACTAATTCTTATTGGCTGAAGCAGTCAGTAAACTCAACAGGAGAAATATGTTTGCTTGTCTCACCAACCTATTCTCAACGACTAACGAATAGTGAATTCTTCACAGTTTTGAAAGTCCAAATATCATTGTAGCTGGTGCCTTGGCCAAGATACCAGTTGTATCTGTATCATAAGTGGTGATGTTTCCAAATAATTTATTTGTAGACAGATAGATACTAATCCAAAGAGACCAAAAGAACTATGATTATCCCACTGAACTCAGTAACAATTAATTACATAAATAATTGAACTCAGTAACAATTAATTACATAAATAATAAGAATGATCCACTTGTTCATTCAATAATCATTTATGTACTGTCATTTTTTAGAACCTCTCCATTTTATGGACCTACCAAAAGCAAAATGTGTGCAGCTCACAAGAAAATCTAGCATGTTCTTTTTAGTTTGCCTCCTGGGATCGAAGTTAAAGCTGCTTAACTGTGTTTGAAATGAGATATCTCTGAATAAGACTTGGTCTACTCCATGGACCAATGGTTAGGAAATTCCTAAATGGAACTTTAGAGATGAATGTTGTGAAGAACATCACCAGAAGGAGAGCTAATGGATTGTGACTCTATTTCCCCAGGAAAGTAGTAAAAGGGTCCCCAAAATAATTGTAACCCTCACATCAGACAAACAGATCCTCCTGACAGAGACACAAAGAGTTGTTCCAACTGGGTCATTAGGAAAATACTTAGATCAAAAGTCGCCATTGGGAGTGTTCTTTACAACAGTTCTGCCGTCAAGCAGGAAGAAATGGACCATGTACTGTTTGATGCTTTTGGACTTAAAAATAGAAGGACTAAAGTATAACAGCACGTTGCAGAGGAATAATTCTACAATGAGTTTGAACTTGATGACCTGCTAAGTCTTTACCATCTCTCATTTCTGTGATTCAACTCTATTGCAGTTAAACACACCATAAAAATAAAGCCATGTGGGAACATGCCCATCAGTAGCAACAAAAATGAAAACACCCTGAGCTCCTTCCTTAGATGAAAGGCTGTTTGTTCAAAGCACTTGGCAAATGTTATCTTCTTAATTCTCACAACACTCAAGGTGTGTAGGAGGCAAGTATTATTATCCCATTTTGCAAATGGAGAAATTGAGGTTCCCAGAGTTCAACTTGCCCATGGCACAAAACAAGTCAACAAAGAAACAGAATCTATGGACTCAGAAGTGAGCTTCTAGACAACTAGATGTTTTACCCTAATTTAATATTATAGGTGAAGTTAAAGATTGTCTTCAGTGAGTAACAAGGACATAAATTTTAAAAAGCAAATAAAATTGTAATTCAAAGTAAAAGAATTAGAACAAGATGATGTGAGGTTTAATGGAGGTTAAAACACACTGAGAGAAAATGAATTCAGTTATTCTCCCAAAGGATGGCTCTGCAAAGAATAAAAAGTTCAAGCTAAAACAGTCAAGCTTTAGAATTAAAGTATATGGCAGCATTTTGAGAAAATTAAGGGAAAAAAATAGAAGAAAAGCCAATTGTCTAGTGTTCCATTGCAGTGATAATCAGACTAGGTGGAATTTTATTATCTGGGCCAAATTTTCAAACAATATTAAATTCATACCAATTCTGTACTTCAATCTTACAGCAACTACCTGCACTATCTTGCCACTAAATGAAACTATTATAGTTTATAAATTATAAAATTTATTATTATAAATGAGCCTATGATTGAATGAATCAATGAAGAAATGAATAGATGAAATAAATTTAAAAAAAAAAACAAAAGAAAGATATATGTTTGGTAAATCTTTTTGACAAGACTAAGACTTGCTTATATAAATCATAGCTTATAAAAATAATCAGATCTAACTCATTTTCCAAAAGGAGAGTGCCTTGGCTGTTCTGTGCTGCTGTAACAGAATACCACAGGCTAAGTAATTTATAATGAACAGAAGTGTATTGGCTCACAGTCCTGGAGGCTGGTGAGTGCAATAGAAAGATACTAACATCTGGTGAAAACTTCTCCTATCATAACATCACATGGCAGAAGGGCAAAGCGAGAAAGAGAGTAAGTTGCAGCAAACCCACTCCCATGACAATGGTAATGGACTCGCTCTCACGATGTCAGTCCCTTCATAAGCACAGAGCCCAATGAGCCAAGCACTTCTTAAAGGCCCCGCCCTTCCCCCAGTACAGTCATGGTGGCAATTAAATTTCAATGTAAGTTTTAGGGGGAACAAATATTTCAACCATAGCAGGAAAGAACTAACAGAAGAAAAAATGTAACAATAATGGTGACTGTCATTTTAGTAGGGCTGATGTTCTCCAGATTGCTGTGAGCACCTGTATCTCCTGATTCAAAGCACAGCTCCATTCATTCCAGGCATCTACCCCACACTGAGGCTTCACTAGAGCAAATGGAAGCCTCTCCCCTTTTCAATGACTGCAATCCCCTTACACACGTCTTCTGGGCACTGGATCAACTAAATAGAGGGAAGACCATTATAATTTCTGAGGGATAAAATGTTTATTCTCTTAACAAACAGAGGTTTTACAAAAAGTCGATTTTATTTTTTTTCTCTCCACTTGTTATTCGTCTTTAGAACTAACAGACATACAAAAGCAAAGTCAATAATCCCAGCAGCATTTTTTATATGTAGTACAGTACACACAGTCACAACAGACCTTTGCATTTTTATTATTGGCACAACAACAGTACATCTATGATGGTAAGAAGCATGAGGACTTCACAGTGTTCTGTGCTTCTGAATGCTCATGAACCAGAGACAGGTGCTCGACCTTTTTCATCTGTAGGCACTACACTGGCCAATTCATTAATTTTCACAAGTCCAGCTTTTATCCTGTTCCAAGAAGTTCACCAATAGGCTATCCAGTAAGCATATATTTCATAATTATATAAAGATATGTTTATATATTATAGATATTAATATATTTTATCATGTCAGTACACATATACATCTATTTCATGTATAGAAATTTATTAAGAATTATGTTTGTCACTGTAGTGAATACTCTGATATTCCACCCAGATTCCCTGTAAGGAACAAAGGGCTTATTCCCCCTGACTGTTGGTGGAGTACAAGAAGACAATCCTCTCTGGCAGTTCTGCTTTGGGGTCCTCTCACCTGGGTAAAATTATCTCACCCTAAGTCACACCTCCTTCTAGTTACTGCTCTTCTACACCCAGGAACCTATCAAGGGAAGCGCCCCCTTACGCAACCCAGGCAGCTCAGAAAGGCCATCCCAGCAACAGAGCCCCAGCAAGGTTGGCTCATCCCTGGTTGTTACTACTTACTGCATGGCTCAACATTTTTTTTCCACCAAATTTACTTCCTTGCCCTCCCTTCTCCAGAGATGATTCCCAAGAGCCCTTCTAACAAACGCCCCAGGGGTTTATTTCTATCTCAGAATCTACTTTCTGGAAACTCTGAAACATACAACAGTCATATGAATCAGTGTTTCTTCCTAAAAACTCAAAAGACGATGATAAATATTTTAGTCTAAAGAAAGATCAACGATCTCATGGTTATGTCTGGAATTTGAGAAATATACAGTGTGGACATTAGGTTGGTGTGCAATTACAAATAGTTTAACAGAAGAAATTGCACCCAAACTTGATGTCCACCCTGTACATAAGGGGAAAACAATCTTTTTGTCCAATAGGAAAATAAACCTTCAAAACAAATTCCAGAATTTTCATAAATCTTTATGTAGGATTTTAAAACCATTCCGTTTAGAAATATATCCCAAATGGTACTTTACCACTCTTAGTGAGAAGCTGAATTCAATACTAAGTGATTTGTATTTGCACTCTATCCCGAGTGCTGCCTCCTGACAAATTAAAACCCTGAATGAGTAGAAAGACACTGACGTTGAAACACCAACTCAATTCACTTTCTGTGCAGCCTCAGGCCAGTCACTTAACCTCTTGGAGCCTCATTTCCCCATGATCTGTTAAAGGTAAACTAAGATAACAAAGTGAAACGTGTCATGTGATCAGACCAGCTTAGTGCTTGGCACGTTGCATTAGCTCAATAATCCTTCTGATGAAGGGCAGCGTTACCTTTTAACCTCACAGAGAGGGAGGTTCACATTCCAGTGAGACTGCAGGGATGTATAAAGAAGGCTCATAGGTATGTGTGGCATGACTGAATTCAAATCTCACTGACTCAGCCCCCATCACCTGATGTCCTTTCAAAGCCCTTCTACTCCCCCTCCCATTTGTGTTCAGGGAGCCCCTCAGGAGAGTCTTTTGCGCTCTCATTAAGTCCTCTTCTATTCTTCAGGCCCTTTTGTTATGGCATCCAGAAGCCACTTGGGAGTGGCACCTTTGACTGCTGTTCCCACTATGTCCCCGAGACAACTCTCATGGCTGGGAGCCTTCCTCTGAGGTCAGCATCTTTAGCGCACTCAAGCTAAGACATGCAGTGAGTTATATTCGCAGGAAATACAACTTTCCCAACTTTGTTTGGTGGGCAACAAAGCTAGAAAGGAGGGCAGGGACCAGAAACAAGGACTTGTTCAATACGCTAAATGGCTAGACTTGGAGTTGCCAGCAGGGGGTCATTTCAGGGTTCAAACAAGGGCTTGACGTACATATTTGTATTTTAGCAATGTATTTCTAGCTAAAGTACAGAGGCTGCACTGGTGGGAGACGGAGATGGCTGAGTAAGAGGGATGGTTATGAGGATTCTGTAATGGGGCAGGAAAGAGATAGTGGAGGCCTCAACCAAAGCAAGGCAATGTCTTTCTACTGTCTGGAAGAAGGGCTGGCTTTCTCCAGGTATTTACTGAGCTTCCACGTTGGCTGTGTTTTGATGAAGTTTGGACAGTAGTATTTACTGGCAGGAAATTGGAAAGTAGCAAGAAAGAAAAATCCAGTGTATGTCACCCCCATTCTCTAGGCCCCGGGTGACACCCCAGCCACCACTGTATTTTCTCCTTGGCTCTAGCTGCCTCCCTGCACACGTGTGCACACGTGCCACAGTTCTGGCTTCTGCCCAAGGATCCCGCCCCTGGGATCTGGGAACCCCACTTCCTCCCTTTGTCCCTCCAGCCAAGGGCTGATTGTAGCTTCCTGCTCTTGCTAACATCTGAGTTGCTTCATTGTCTTCTGTTTGACTTCTCACCTCTCCCACCACCTGCACATCCAATTCTCTGTATACAATTTTCTCTTTTAAAATATTTGAAGAGGTTTTTCTTTTCCTAGTTGGACCCTGACCTATACAAAAGGGGATGCATTTGAGAAATATTTAGAAGACAGAGTCATTGTGACTTTATAAAGATAACCCTTACTGCCAAAATCAAAGTTAACCTCACTCTTCTGTATATTCCTGAACCGAAGTTTGTTGTATTGATTCCTCGGCCACCAGGGTATAACCTCTTCACCCTCTTTCATGGGAAGCTATCTGCATTATTGCAGAGATTGACAGGACCCAAATTCTTTGTAACAACATTAAAAGATCAAAAGGAACCAGAAGCTTCCTGTGTGAAGCAGACAAGTCTCTGCAGGTGTTTGATTTCCAGGAGTCATTCATGATCTGGGACTCCCAGGCTGGAGACTGCCAGTTTGCACAGAATGAGAGGGAGAAGAGACAAGGCCACATCTGATGTCCCGGATATCAGCACTTGACACATCATGTAAGGCCCAACGGGATAAAGTGATAAAATATTATTTTGTTGAGTGGAATCAGGACAAGTATTATCAGTTTCCAGTGGCCCAGAAAACACTGCCGAGCACGTGGCTATCCAGGTTACAGAGGAAGGCACAGCACAAACGTGGAGCATGTGTAGCCCAGCCAGAAAAGGGGCCCAGAAACAAATGGGCATCCCTGCCCTGTGAGATGCAGAAGACGCTGCCACGCCTCAGTGGCAGAGAGCCTGCCCAAGAGCCTCTGGTTTGGAGAATTGTCTAGTCTGCAACTAATACAGGCTTAAAGGGGGTTGATCAGGCATTTTATTTTATTTTTTGATAAAGTAAACTTTTAATTTCAGAATAGTTATACGTTTAAGGAAAAGTTGCAAAGATAGTCCAGAAAGCCAGACTGTCACCCATTTTCCCCTATCGTTAGTATCTTGCACTGTTATGGGGCTGTTGTCACAAATGAGAAACAATATTGGCAGGACACTGCTAAGTAAATTCCCTACTTTATTTGAATTTCTATAGCATTTCCTTAACTGCTGTTTTTTTCTCAGTGCTCAACAATCTTACGTTTAGAAGCATTTTATTTTCATTTGCAATCTACCTTAATTCTTTTTGTAATTATTTATTTATTTTTTGAGACAGAGTCTCTGTTGCCCTGGGTAGAATGCCATGGTGACATAGCTCACAGCAATCTCAAACTCTTGGGCTCAAGTGATCCTCTTGACACAGTCTTCCCGAGGAGCTGGGACCACAAGTGCCTGTCACCATGTCCAGCTAGCTTTTCTAATTTGAGTAGAGACGAGATGTTGCTCTTGCTCAGTCTGGTCTCAAATTCCTGAACTCAAGCAATCCACCCTCCTCAGCCTCCCAGAGTGCTAGGATACAGATGTGAGCCACCGTGTCCGTCCGGCCTACCTTTATTCTTAAAAAGAAAAATATTTGCTCTCATTGGTTTTATTAAAGGAGTACCCAACTAAACCCCCAAAACTATTAATAATGTTCCAAACTTCAGTACATTTCCTCAAGGAAGATCAGGCTAAATTCTCTTGTTTATGAGAATGTACTGAGAGCGTGCAGAGACATGGGAACTGTATCACATGGTCGGGTCATGCCACCGTCTGCTCCTTTATATCTGGGCAGCCTTGGAAAACTACTTCAATATTTCATCCCTCTGGGCTTTAATCTTCTCATCTATAAATGGAAAGTGATAGTACCTTACGTCAGAGATGTAATATGTACATTAAAATTGATAACATATAAATCACTTAAAACAAAGCCTAGGCACATAATGAGCAGGGAATTCACCTGAGCTGTTAATACTATCAATATTACAATATGATTCCAGAGTGCCATATGCATTGAATTCCCTATCTCATATTTGTCTTCATTTCCTAGACTGCAATCTTCATGAGTTCAAAGACATCTCGGCCCAACTCATAGTAGATGCTCAGGAAATAATCACTGAATTTTCTTCCATTGTTAATGCAGAGTCATCAACCACCCAGAGGGAAGGAAAAGCTGAAAGGAAGAGACAATGCATAGATGTAGATAGATAGACAGATACAGACAGACAAATATGAAGGTCAAATGGTGATAATATTCTTATTTTTTTAAATTGGCAAATAAAAATTATATATACATGTACCATATGCTGTTTTGAAATATGTATACGTTGTAGAATGGCTACAGCAAGCTAATTAGCATGCGTTTTATCTTGCATCCTTATCACTTTTGGTGGTCAGCACACCTAAAATCTACTCTGTCAGCCATTTTCAAGTATGCATACATTATTATTAACGACAGCCACCATGTCCTGCTGTAGAGCTCTCAAATGTATTCTTCTTTATTTAAATTTTGCTTCCCAGTCATTGACGCACGATATTCTGTTGTAGCTCTTCGTGTTTAAACTCAATTTCCTTTCATGTGCTATGGGATACCGAAGGGGAACGCATTTTTCTGAGATTAACCATTTAAAATTTCAGCAGGAGAACTCTCCCTTTTTTAAGCGCTGGTAATAAAGACTAGCAGAGGAAATTCTGCACGCAATTCTTAGCTACAGATTTTGGTAAAATTGCCATTAGTGGTGCACAGGAGATGGATACGTATTATATTCAAATAGCATCAATATTCAAGTTTCTTGCCAAATGCCCTGAAAAACTGATTGTGCTTCATGTCCAACTAGACACTTGGGCTCTGTGAATCCCAGGCGCAGATGTCTGCAAAGCCATATATATTCCTGCCATAAATAAAACTTTAAAATGTGCTCCACTCTTATCCAGATCTGCAGTCAAGGAAGTTGTTAAGCGCCTTTTTTCCCTTCTTTCCTGTAAGTTGCCTTTGCCTTTGAAATGCTGCTAAGCGGTTGTCCTGCAGGGTGGAGGTGGACCAGCAGCTGCAGCCTTTCTTGTGCTGTCATCTCTTTGGTATGTGGCTTCCTTTCACTCTCACGGTGGGGAAGATCCCACCCATCCTTTGCATTCCTCCGGAGCAAGTCGTGTCAAGGAAAGGCGAGAGAGGAAGCGATTCCCATCCTCTGGGGTGTAATCAAAAAGGAAGGTTTTAATTAGGTTCTCAGGATGTTCTCAGTTTCTGCACAGAACAGCCCTTCCCTTCTTTGGCATGAGAGTGCTTGGATTCCACAAGAAACAAGCAGATTTGCTCCCTTACGCACTAAAACTATGTGTATTCAAATGTAATAAGGAGTCACAAGCCTTTCTGTCCTAGCACTTATCATGGTTGCAATCTACATTTATTTGTATGATTAGTTGATCTGTCACGGTCTCACCACTATGCTGAGATTCCACAAAGACAGCGAGTGACGTGTTGGGTTTGCTCTCCCTTATATCCGGAGCACCAGGAGGTATGTCGTGCATGTAGTAGGCACTGGGTAAGTGGCTGCAAAATAAAATAACAGTAAAATAATGATCAAAGAACCTTCCGCCTCAGCTAAGGAAGCATGTGTGGCCTTCAGAGACTGCATTTGCATGATAGAAACTGCTGATGACACGCTCTTTTCTGCATTCCAGACACTATTCTAAATGCATCACATATATTGGGGTCCATTAACCCAAAGAATCCTCATAACCACACTGTGAACTAGTTTCTGCCACTATCACCATTTACAAATGAGAAATCTGAGACAGAGAGACATTTGGTGACATTTCTGGAGGTCACATGGCAGGTAGAGGTGATGAGAGGAGCTGGAAGGGAGCACAGCCCAACTGGCCCTAGAGATGTGTCAGGTGCACTGTGGTGCAGCCTCGTGGGAAGCTACAGCGTTAGCTTGGGATCCACATGGCATAATGACAAGGGTAATAGTGAGAGAGGATACCCAAGAAGGGTGAGGTCTAGGAGAACAGGTCTTCTCAAGGAGACAAGGATACACCTGCAGGGTCCTCTCCACGGTGACTCAGCTCTTGGGAATTTGCAAACTTAACTTCCTGGAACTTGGAAATTTCCACTTCTGTGATATCCTGTAATTGTGCAGGGGCTGGAATAACATCTCCCACTTGATTCAAACTGGCCAATGAGAAGGATACCTATGGGTTGGAACTTTTTGACTGCAGATAAAAACGGGAAAACCTAGCCAGTTGGGGAGCATGGTCATTTGGAATTCTTCTATGCCGTAAGCTCCTAGCCAGTGAATAAAGCCCTTCCTCTTATAAACGTGGTGTTTAGGTGCTCTTTCTCTCCGTTGGACCTCATCTTTCTGCAACAACAGTAGTCCTAACTGGCCAAAAGAAAAACTCAAGTCTGCACAAATGTGGATAAATTTATAAACCACGTATGATAGCTAGGGATACTCAGACACAAAAATACACTTGAAGTTTAACAAGATCAGAGACTGTGTATTATCACTACCAAAAAGTAAATACAAGCAAAATTCTCCCTTGAATGCCTTTATGTCAAATACACTCAGAGACATATATCGAGTTAAAAATGTTACTTTTTTCCCTTAAAGTATCACCTAAGGACAGCTGTCATGTAGAAATATGTAACTGCCTGCTCCTCATGGAATGCTGTCAAACCCAAAGGCTGAAGAATAGAGCTTATATCCCATAAAATAAAATGTATATGTGAAAAAATGTTCCCCTCCAAACAGGCAGACGTATACTTCAATTCCAAATGGAGTTGTAGACACAAAGAAAGGAGAGAAAAGCATTTCCCTTTTTCTTCTGACTTCCCATTGCACATGGGCCCTTTTTCTCATTCTTGACACCGAATGCGTGGTGTTCTGATTCCTGCGCGCATGTCTTATCTAACCACAAAACTGTAAATGCGGCTGGGCGGGGCTCATGCCTCTAAATGTAGAACTCTGGGAGGCCAAGTAGGACTATCACTTGAAGTCAGGGGGTCAAGACCAGCCTGAGCAATAGTAAAACCCTCATCTCTACTAAAAATAGAAAAAATTAGCCAGGCCTGGTGATACATGCCTGTAGTCCCAGGTACTCCAGAGACTTTGGCAGGAGGATCATGTGAGTGCAGGATTTTGAAGCCGCAGGGAGCTATGACACCACCACCGTGCTCTAGACAGAGCAAGACCCTATTTCAAACAAAACAAAACAAAATTATAAATTCCTTAAAACGGGAACTGTGTCTTGCAGGGTGTGAAGAAAGGAACAAGATTTGTATTAGTAAGTGGAATTACCACTCTGTGTTTATACAACTGTGGGCAAGTTATTCAATTTCTCCCATCCTTAATTTATTCCTCTATAAAAACAGCTTAATAACGATGTAGCTAGAATTGTTAGCTAGAATTTTAAGAGTATCTGAGGCTTTGATCAAACAGGAAAAATTGAAACATATGTGCTTTACTATAATATCATATTCGACTTTTAGTAAATAAATAAAAACTCCTTAAACCTGTAAGGGCAAAGAAAGCAAGGAAAGAGATAAAACAAAATAAAAATAAATTATATATACCTGTATAGAAAACAATGGTCTGATTTTCAGTCCTTGGCACGAACAAAATCCCTGCAGTGAATAAAATCATGAAGAAGGTTCATGTGCATTTCAGAACCCCAGAAGGCTCAGGAGTCAGATGTTGATGTGAAAGTGCTTTGGAAATGGGGTGCAGGTGGGATGAAAAGAAGAGGGGTGATTGTAAGGGGCTGTGAAGGTGTCTCATGGCTTCACTGGGAATAAATAACGTTTATACAGGGTGTCCATAAAGCTTGTGTGCAATTTAGAATAGTTAACTATTTTAACTTATTTATGTGATCATAATAATATATAGACCGCACAGTGATCTGACCAGAAATTATTATTTCCATGGTACATAAGACAAGAGAAGAAGAAGTGTGGGGGGGGGAGGGGGTGAGAAGACATAATTAAGGAAACCAAATCATTGCTTCCACTGTGGGATGTTCTTAGGCAAGGTCTAAACCCAGAAAATTAAGAAATAACACAAGAGCTTATTACATAAAACCGGAAGCAAATACCAGAAGAAATGGCTAAAAGGATTAAAAGTGGTTTTCTCTGGGGGTAGAGAGGTAAGGATGGCTGGGGGAGACAAGGGCTGGCATTTTCCATAAAGCCTTGAAGAATACTTCATTTTGATATCCACAGATACTATCAGTTATAAAAAAATATTTTAAATGAATGCTGAACTGCAGAAGGCCGCCAAAAACATCAACATGGCTGCCTCGAATTCTTGTTTATTTTTATGTTCCCCCCATATTTATTTATATTCGTGTTTATTGCTCTGTAAGTTCTCACAAAATGTTTGCCGAATGGCTAAGCAAACAACTCATCAATGTTTACATACTGAATCTCCAAGAAAAGCTCCAGAAAAAGAAGGGACATACTTATTATATTGTATAATGTAAGGAATGAACTCTCACCCATGAATAAAGTTTTGAACAGTTAATGGTCAGTGTTTTTGGCATGTTTCATGGGAGTGACAGAGAGAAGCTGATGTAAATATGAAATCAGGTAACTGTTCCAAAGGTGTGGCCTGTGAAATATGAGAATAATGTTCAACTTGAAAAACTCCCTTAAGATACTATTAGCTACCTAAACATGACAGCTAAATTAATCTGACAGCATCAATCCTTAAAATGACTTTTGCTGTCATCGATGTTGCATGTGTCCACACTGCCCTGAACCATCTTTCCATTCCACAGGCGTATGGTGATTGATTTATTATCATTGCTATTGAGCGGGTGACAAGATCCTTGACACTGGACATATTTACTCTTGGGGAGCTTGGTCGCGCCTTAGCTCATACACACACATGCTCAGAATTTACACAGCACAAACAAGCAACTATCACCTTTAAGAACAAATTGCACATTCTGGTTTTGTACTTATCATTCTATCCAGAGAGATTCTTCTCTCCACAGTTTCCTATTCCAGTTTTCTTATCCTCCCCCCAGCATCCTTTCCTTAGGATTAATGAGGATAAAGAGATTAGGGTAGGAAGAGAGAAACAAAGCCATTTATCCACTCTGTGGGTTCATTTCTTTAGTGACCCCTGCCTGCCCTGGCCACAATTTCTGCACTCAAGCATACAGATCAATCGTTAGGACTTCAAACAAGGGAAGGGCACTTTGTTGGCTTATTTCTTGAAATGCATGAAGAGAAAAAGCACAAACAGACAAGAAAGTACATCTTTCCTTTTCTGAAACAATTGCTTCTGGACAACGCAGATGACAGGCACTTATGAAGATTTTTTCAAATTATATTTCCAATAGCAACACAATGTTAGACCTATCGTCCTAACAACCACCCATGCTGCTGAGCTGGTGACTGATGATTAATAGTCTCCTCTGAAATACAAGACCCAGTCACACAGCAGAGGTTCAGAGTGAACTCAAGCCAAATCAACAGATGCCTGGAATTGTGAGTGAAATGCCAGCCTTTGCTGGGTAGTAATCAGGGGGCAGGGAATTCCAGAGACACTGAGTCAGCCTCAGAGCTGCTTACTACTGCAGGGCGTGAAAAGTGACATGGAAAAAGTCCCAGGTAATGTGTTCATGGTTTGTTGAATCAATTTTCTTATTAAAAACCTTCAATATCATGCCCAAAATAGAGTTCTTGGAGTATGTGAAGAAAGCCTTCCAGTTGCTAGCCGATTCCATCTCCTTCAATTCCAACACCTTCATGCCTCTCCTCCAGACAGCTTTCCAGAGCCTGCTGGACAGCCAGGTGGACCAGGCCATGTTGGATCACCCAGACATGAAACATACCAACCCAGTAGTTTTAAAGCATTGTCATACAGTAGCTGCAACTTACATGCTAGGGACAGGAAAGCACCATGCAAATCAACTCTGATTGGTACTCTTATAAGAAGAGGAAAATCTGGACTCAGTACGAACACAGAGAACACCCTGTGAAGATGGCAGAGATTGGAGTGACCTATACCACTGTGGTTTGACTCGTGCTACTCAGCAGATCCTGATATAAGAACCTGCCTATGTAGAAGACTGTAAACTTGACCAAGAGTGGATAGAAACTTTTTGCACAGAATATCAGTATAGGCAGATCTCTCCCTCATAGAACTGATTATTTCCTGGAGGTTGGACTATCAGATAAAGAATGCAGATTCCCTAACCTACCCAGAGATTAGTTTTAGTTGCAACATGGAATAATTACAGGACTTGGTGGGGAAACTTAAAGATGCTTCCAAAAGCCTGGAAAGAGAAATTCATTTTTAACTGGGGAAAGTAAACAATCCACCTGAGAGTGTAGAGGAAAACCAGAAATACCTTGCCTTCAGCCAAATCATTCTTTATGTAAGCTGGATGTCCTCTTTTCAGTAGGAGAGATTTTTCCTTATAAATTTATGTCATTCATCAATTTTGACCCTTTTTTTATACATGTAAAGGTTAAGAGGGAATTTGTACCTGTGCATTTATCCTACTTTGATCTTTTTCAAGTATAAAGGAAGTAGACAGTGTTACTTGAATAAATGAGGTGTTTTTCCACAAAAAAAATCTTCAATTATATAAGGAATAATTATCTGAATGTTATGTTTTATCATTTCATATAAATTAAAAATAAAAAGAGGTTAACAGTGATGTCCCAAAGGAGAATAGTCTATTTGCAATTTGAGAGAAATGTCCATGGATATGGTCTATCTAAGCCAATTTTGCTCGCATCATTATTAGGCTCTTTGTGATAGGTCAGTCCCAGAGTAAGAGGTACATATGTAGGTGTTTCTGGTGTCCTTCCTACAACTTTTCTATCAAATGTGATATTGAATCCCAAACTCAATGCTGTAGGTACAAACATTTATTATCAGGCAGACAAAAAAAGCATCACCCAACACACAACTAGCACCATATGCTTTCTATGGTTCTCACTATGATATTATTTTGCCTGGTCTGCATCCTGCATGAAAAGCTCCCTGAAAGCAAATGCAAAAGTATTTTAGAGGCAAGATTTAGCTAAATTCAGGCAAACAAGTACTCTGAATCAGCAGACTAACAAGAGACCGTCAGTGTCAGGCCTTGGCACCATGTTCAAGTGTGTGGATTCCAGACCTCCCTGTATTTTTATGCCTCCTTCATGCAAAGGTAGGGACTGTGTCTTTAATGTTTCTAGTCAGTCCACATATCCAAACACACTAGTTTCATGAACAAAAATCTATTTCTAATATTTGCTAGGCCACCCAAGTCTGATGGTCATCAGGAGGCTGAATTTCTTGTAATTACTAACTCTGCAGTAGGACCTTTAACTAGATGCTAACTAATAACTCATATCCAGTAATTGAAGGGTATTCCCTCAAAATTCATGTCCACTAGGAACTTATGAATATGATCTTATCTGAAATAAAATCTTTGCAGATATAATCAAGTTAAGACCAGGTTATATTGGATTGGGGCCAAATCCAATGCCTGGTACTCTCATCAGAAGAGGAAAATTTGGCCACAGTACATGCAGAGAGAGAACACCCTGTGAAGATGGAGGCAGAGATTGGAGTGATACATCTAAGCCAAGGGAATGTCAAGGATTGCTGCCAACTACCAGCACCCAGGAGAGGGTCATGTAACAGATTTTCTCTCATATCTTCCAATTCTGCCAATACTTTTGATTTGGGACATCTAGCCTCTAGAGCTGTGGAGAAATAGATTTCTATTGTTTTATGCCACATAATCTGTGTGAATTTGTTAAAATAATCCTAGGAAAATAATAAATCATGGAATGCATGTTTCCAACTAGGTCAATTTACCTTTCCAAACTAATCACACATACACTCACACAAACATACACACATTTCACAATATTAGTGCTGAAGTATTTCAAAGCAAATTAAAGAAAGCATGACTATGCTAGTAGTGCTGCCTCCTGTATTGTTATAACATCTGTATTTTAACAGCTGTGTACAGAAGGTAAGCACAATCATAAAATGTGAACTGCTTTTACATCCTTGAGCGTACATATCCCTTCCAGCTCTCAGAATAGAAGCCTATTCTTCTTTCCAAGGACTTTGGGAGTTTTCCAGGTCATGGCTCCTTCATAGGTACAGTTTGCCATTGGTCAACAGACATCCATTTGTGCCACTGTAGGAAGCCAAGTCCAATATATAATTTTATCACCTTGCTCGACCCAAAGTTTTATTTTTTGAAGTGATATAACAAAGAATTACTTGAAGGATCTTTTTATGATATTTTTCTACAGTAGAAACACCAATAAAAGAAATAAAACAAAATGAGAGATACAATTTGTCATCATTTATCTAGATTACTTTCACTTTCTCAGCATGTACACATTTTACTTAAAATCCTAATATTTTTTGTGCCTGTTGTATCTTTGCTGTCACCCTGAATGTAAATCCTGGTTCTGAAACTTCTTGCCTGTGTGACCTGAAGAGAGTTTAATATCTGTACAGTGATAAAAACATAAGCTTCAGAAGCTGGTAGAGATAATTCAGTGAGACCACATATGTGAAATCCCACGTGTAGTGCTAGATAAATATTTGTTTCTTTCCCCCGCTGAACAAGGTATCTTTTTTTTTTTCAATGTGGATTTTACCACTTTCTTTTTGTGGACCTGGTCAATACTATGGTATCTTAGGAAACTGAAGTAAATTTCCTCAGCCTCCCCTGTAAGATTAGAGCTACTATGTCCCTTCTTGTTGACTTGTAGTGATGATTAAGATAATATGCATAAAACACTCAGACATTGTCTGACTCATAAGTGGCTCTCGACAATAATCCCCCCTCCAATTTAAATACCTTATCAGGAAGAAGGGCACAGTGGATAGAATATATATATACTTATTTATATCTTATATGTTTATGAAATACTTAAATTTTATCCACTGTGCCCTCCTTCCTCTCTACTTCATATCAATCCCATCACTATAATCTTCCCTCATCCCCTCATGCTCAGTGAACTCTTCTTATACTCCTTCTCCTGGTCTTTCTTTTAATGGGAACCAGAACTTTCAGATTTTTGAGGCTTGCTAAGTGCAAAAATTGCATAAATACTCTCACGTTCTCATGCAACTCTCCAATACAGGTGATGTTGTCCCTAATTTAGAGAAAAAGAAATCTACACTGAGAGAGATTAAGTCTCCCAAGAGAACAAGAAAGTGGGTCAAAATTCAAGCCCAGTGTCTCTAACTCTGCAGCCTCTACCCTGTATCTCTTTGAGGCCTCCTTAGCACATTCATACTACCTTTAATGTCAAGTCACATTTCAGTGATGCCATCTGTATGCCAATGGATAACATGCATGAGGACAGCCTTAGCCCATGCTTTGTCCACAGTAAATGCCCAACAAGTAGTAGTTAATGACTATTACAAATAATTGGTAAATAGCTGATAATGGTTAAGTAATCACAAATGTGGTTGTTGTCCTATGGATATTTTTAGGCAAAAGAAAATAACGAAGCAAAGAAGCATTTACTTTGTATTTTCAGAGGATTTTTTTAAGTTATGGATTAAGCCGGAATCCAGTCATGGTTTTTTCAAAACCACATGGTAGAAAGAGAGCTGGAAAGAGGACACGGGTCCATTCCAGAAGCACAGCCAGGCTCCTCCTCAGCATAACCTCTAAAGTGGCACATTTTGATGTTTTTAAAAGTGGTATGTTGATGTGCTGGTATGACAGTTGTTAAGGCTGTGATGAAATGATATTAAAAGAAAAGGGGGAAAAAACAAGACTACAAGCCAAGGAGGGATTTTATCTACTTGCTCATCTCACCAGCCAACAGCAAAGGCCTCACCTGTCCTCATTCACTCTCTGTTAGAATCCAGCTACATCATAGCTTGGAGTTAGAGTAACATGAGAATAATTCTGCAGTGATGGGAATCTGGGTCCTTCAAGTCTAGTTATAATTTTGGCAAGACCACCCTAAACTGATTTTGTCATCTGTTTATAATGTCTCGATCTCCCAATTCAGGTAGAGATTGTTGATTTTTCCCCAGCTAGCTTTTTAAAAAAATTTTAATTATTATGGGTTATAATAGCTGTATATCTTTATAGAGTACCTACAATGTTTTGACACAGGCATGCAATGCAAACTAATCAAATTAGGGCAATTAGAGTATCTACTACCAAGACCAAATGTTCAGCATTTATCATTTCTTTGTGTTAGAAATATTACAAAATGACATTCCACTCTTACCAGTTTTAAAGACTAAGTGGGTAGCAAAGAAGGAAAGCCAGATCCCTGCCTCAGATCTTATGAATGTGCACCAGCAGGGAGGGTTCAGAGCTCCCACCATCTCCTCTAAGACAAGACCAAAGCAGAGTTGCTGCCCATGTGACAAAGGAGTTTCCCTGATAAAAAAAATCTTACCAGATTTTCTGATAATGAAAAAATGAGATAAAATATGTTTTCTGGCAGAGCCACAGATGCGAAGTAGTCTCAGGTGATGGTGATAGTTTTGTTTACTTTCTTTGAGGGAGGAGGAACATGCATGCTTTGGAATAACATCTGGCACCTAGCCTTCACCAAAAGAAGGGTTTCTGACTCCTGCTGGCAATGGACTTAGTTGCTTTCATCTGGATTTTCTTCATCTGGATGGTCAAATCACAGGCAGAGAGGAGGCTTCCCCAAATCAGACCCCAGTACACACACACCCCAGGCTTGAGTAATATCTGAGGCAGAGATCTTGATTTTCTTCATTGCTACTCACTTAGTCTTTAAAACTGGTCAGAGTGTGTATTGATCATAGCCTGAGACAGTTTTGACTCCAGTCCTCAGGGCAGCAATAATCAACTCTGTACAACTGGAGTTCCCCCAGATTTCCAAGTTCATAGATCAAGTAAAATAAAAAACAATTGCTGGCGACAATGGACATTAAAGACAATAAAACAAAATGGCAAAATATTTTAACAAGAAAAAAGAGGTAGGAAGTTTATCATGTCAGAGTAAAGGATAGTCTTTTAAATTATTAATTTAGTACTGTACTAAAAGCAAATGAGATTTTGATTATCCTCACAAAACTGCAAATCAGTGAAAACATCAAAAACCCAAAGTGTTGTTTTCCCTATTCAGAGAAATCCTCAACTATGATCTGATGAATAATCCTGTATGAAGATCTAACTGAATCCATAAAATATGTCTAAAGTCTACATGTAGGAATTTTGTTATGGAATTTTTTAAGGATAAGTTTGTTCCCTTCTCCCCCTGAATTCTCTTTTATGGAGCCATGGTGGGACATACTACTGGGTACAGGATTTCATAGCACCTGATACTATCTTTGATATAGATGGCTCCCAGCACTTATCTAATACAGTAAGTGTAGAAATAGTATCTTATATGTATTTTCTAGATGAGTAGAATTTCTGAGCTTATTCCATATCCAAGGGCAAGAAAGTCCCTGAAAATATTTAAGGCTCAAAAATAAATATGGAAACCTTTGTAGTAAGATTAGGAAGTTCAAATACTCACATGAATAGGATGATAACATGAACATAGAAAATTGAAAAACATGCAAATTCAGTTGTTAAAAAATTATTGTGGCAACTAACAAGAAATTCTGGGAGCCAAAACCAGACCGTCCAACTACTGTGCCTATTCTACAGGCTTTTTCCACCATGGTCACATGGGATGGCTTTGTCCTTTTTATTTATTTTTTCTTTTCAATTCTAGCCTCTCTTCTTGGAAGCCTTTTCAAATATGGCAACCTTCCTCTTCTCGGAAGCCTTTTCAAATATGGTAACCTTTTTCCTCCTATAAATTCATAAGACATTTATTCTCCAGCTTCTTCTCTACTTCCCCATATCAAGAATTTAAGTGTATTACAGATGCAATGAGAACTACATAATAGACCTTTTCTCATCCTATCTTCCTTTCCATATTTACCCCACAAGATATTCCCGCTCTTATCTTCCATATTAGAAGAATCCTACTGATTTCTCACTGTCAAATAAGCACAGTTGTTTTCTCCTCTTTTACACCTGCCTGGACTTTCTTCTCTTCTACCCCAAGTAATTATTTCCTTTTCCAAGCTGCCATGTGAATTTTTTTTTCATTGAGCAAAAATAGTAATTATATTATCTGTGAAATTATTGAGATTAAAACTCAAATGGGCCACTAACACTGCCTAACATCCTCTAGGCAGTCCATAATGGCTAGTTAAACCCCCTCTTTCCCTTCAAACCTCTGGAGCAATCTTTCTTCTCATAATATTTAACTTACCTGTACTTACCTCTTAGTTTAAAGACAAAGACTACCAAGTGAGAATTCACAAATATTTAATATTTCCCTAATATTAAATACACAAAACAACTTATCCCTATTCTCCTTCCTTCTTGTTACAGTGGAGAATGTAACTCTTCTTCAATTTAAAATGAATCCCTTTGGATACCTTCATTTTTCACCTTTTCCTGAGCTATAAATATTCAATATCCCTTCTTTTTCTTCTCTTATATATTTAATTCTCAACTGGATTCTATCATCTGCCTCATAAGCATGTATATACCTCTCCCATTTAAAAATATAAAACAATCAAAACTACTTTGAGATATCACCTAACTCCAGTAAGTTTAGCCCATATCACAAAATCCCCAAACCAGAGATGTTGGCGTGGATGTGGAGAAAAGGGAATGAACACTCCTACACTGCTGGTGGGAATGTAAACTAATACGTTCCTTTTGGAAAGACGTCTGGAGAACACTTAGAGAACTAAAAATAGACCTGCCATTTGATCCTGCAATTTCTTTATTAGGTATATTCCCAGAAGACCAAAAATCACATTACAATAAAAATATTTGTATCAGAATGTTTATTGCAGCCCAATTCATAATTGCCAGGTCATGGAAGAAGCCCAAGTGCACATCAATCCACGAATGGATCAACAAACGGTGGTATATGTA
>CAUYQV010045198.1:0-60981 GCA_963574575.1 Galagoides demidoff
TCAAATATGAGGGAATTATCACACCATTTAGAAATCAATGAATTTTACTTATAATATTAGTATAAAATGAAGAAAAATCACATAATTATCTCAATAGAGGCAAATTTAATACTCTACAGTTTAAAAACTCTTAGCAAAATAGTATTTCAAATTTATTTAATCTAATTAAGAATATGTTAAAACTCTATTCTAAATAGCGTGCTCATCAGTAAAATATGGATATAAGTGTTAGGGTTAGGGTTGAGAAAAAAGATTAGGGTTAGGGTTAAGAAAAAAAGAATTAAAGTACATGAAAATTAAAATAAAGTGAAATTGTTCTTATTTGCAGAAACACAACCACCTACTTTGAAAATCAGAAAGAAATCTATGAACATTTCAAATTAATAGTGAATTTATTAATAATATAAGA
This sequence comes from Galagoides demidoff, assembly GCA_963574575.1. Lineage (NCBI taxonomy): Eukaryota > Metazoa > Chordata > Mammalia > Primates > Galagidae > Galagoides > Galagoides demidoff. The sequence continues at coordinate 410 of CAUYQV010045198.1, forward strand.
GTTGAGAAGTTGAAAATAAAAAATTAATTATACTTTTATATATCCAGGTTCAAATATAAAATAAATTTTAAAATAATATAATTTACATTATTATAAAATATCAAATATCTAGTAACCAATATACAATATATACAAGAAGTTTAAGCTCTCAATTTTATATATTAAGAAAACCTAAATAAAAAACAGAAAACTATCCATGCCCTTGGATTAGTTATTGTGAAAATTATAGCTCTTTTCAATCATTCTACAGATTCAATATAATCCCAATAAAAATTCTAAATTTTTTGATAAAAATTGAATAGCTTTAAAAAATTATAATAAAATTTAACAAGACAAAGATAATCAAGCTAGTACATTAGAAGAGAAAATATGGAGGAATTACAGTACCAGCAACAAAAATACTAAAATACAGTAAGGAACTAAAGCTATATTAATAAATTATGTTAGCATAAAGATAGAAAGACTGATCATAAGAATGAACTGCCCAGAAACAGAACCAAATTCAAACTATCCTTTAACTTATTATTAAGTTGGCATTACAATTCTACTAAGAAGGGATGGTCCTTTGAATAATTTTGCTGAATAACTTGGATATCCATGTATCAATCTATAGATATATGGGAAAATGTATTTGACATCTCTAGATATCTATAGATATATGGGAAAGTGTATTTCACATTTCTTTGTGAAGTGTGACATAAGAATTTAAAAGTAAATTTAAAGAAATGTATTCTAAATGGATTGCAAATATAAATAGTAATATTTAAACATTTGAGTTATAGAAAATACATGACCATGGAGTATGCAAACATTTCTGAAATGTGCAAAAGAGGCTAACTGTACAATTAATAGAAGGAAGAAGATATAGTCTGTTCTATTTACCAATATAGTAAACATTTACCATTTCTAATGCTCTTCATTCCTTCTATCTGGTGTCATTTTCCTTCTGTTTAAAGAAATTGTTTAGCATTTCCTTTAGTGAAGGTATGGTGACCAGAATTTTTCTTATTTATTTGAAAATGTCTTTATTTTAATGTGATAGGCAGAACACAGAATAATGGCCCCCAAAGATGTTAACTTACTAATTCCTGTGAGTATAGTTAATAATATAGTAAAAGGGATTTGAAAATATTATTAGGAATTTTTAAATGGGTAGACTATTCTGCTCTATCCAGGTGTGCTCACTATAATCTCACAGCTCCCTATAAGTGACAGGAGGACGCAGCGGAGCTACAGTCAGAGAAGACGTGAGACAGAAACACAGGTCAGGACGATGCAATTGCTGACTTTGAAGAAGACCATGAGCTAAGAATATAGGCAGACTCCAGAAGCTGGAAAAAGTAAGAAAGTAAATTTTCTTCCAAGTCCTCAAGAAGAAAGACAATGCTATAAACCTTGATTTTAGCCCACTGGCTTTTGAGCTCTAAAAATATATATTTTTTAAAAGAGCATTGTTTTAAGATATTGAATTTGTGGTAATTTGTTAATAGCAGCAAAAGAAAACTATTAGATTTATCTTCATTGTGAAGGTTATTTTCACTGTATATAGAATTCTGATTTTAATTTTTCTCTCAGTATTTTAAAGGTGTTATTTTATTGTCTATGAACATCAATGTCTTTCTGAGGAGAAATTAGACATCATTCATAGCTTTACTTATTGTATGTAATGTGTCGCTTTTATCTTTCCACTTTCTTTTTTTAAAATTTCAGATTAATATGATGGTACAATTAGTTTACATTGTTTGTGTTTGTTAGGTAAAATCCAAGTTGTATTGTGTCCCTCCCCCAGGAGCGGGGCTGTATACCCTTACATTGTGCCTGTTAGGTGAGGGCTCATTAATCCCCTACCCTTCACTCTGCCCCCTACATCCTCCTCACTTTTGAGTTTAATTGTGTTTTTCTCTTGTGTGGGTGTATATTTGTTCATCTATTGATTTCGTAGTACTATTGAGAACACTGGATACTTGCTTTTCCATTCTTGTGATATTTTACTAAGAAAAAATGTTCCGGCTGGGCGCCTGTGGCTCAATCGGCTAAGGCGCCAGCCACATACACCTAAGGTGGCGGTTCGAATCCCCAGCCCAGACCCGCCAAACAACAATGATGATGGCTGCAACCAAAAAATGGCCAGGCATTGTGGCGGGTGCCTGTAGTTCCAGTTACTTGGGAGGCTGAGACAGGAGACTCGCTTGAGCCCAGGAGTTGGAGGTTGCTATGAGCTGTGATGCCATAGCACTCTACCCAGGGGGATAGCTTGAGGCTCCATCTAAAAAAAAAAAAAGAAAAAATGTTCCTCAACTCCATCCAGCATAATAGAAAAGATGTTTAGTCTCCATCTTTTTAGGGCTGAATAGTATTCCATGGTATACACGTGTAATCTCTTCATGGGTTGATGGGCACCAGTGTTGATTTAACATCTTAGTGACTGTGAACTGAGCTGTGATAAACAATGTAGTGAAAATGTTCTTATGATAAAATTATTTTTCTTTTTCTCTTGGTAGGTATCTAGTAATAGGATTACAGGATCAAATGCATTCCCATTTAGAACTGGAACCAGTGAAGGATGTTCACTATTGTGACTACAATTCAACATGGTGCTGGATGCATACTGCTGCAATTAGGCAGATTTAGAATATTAAGGGTATCCAAATGGGTGCATGGATCAAACTCTCACTCTTTGCTTGTACTTAGAAAAACCCAGAGACTTAACCACAAGCCTCCTGTAAGTGATCAAGTAATATAGTACCATCATGGGGTATAAAATCAACATCCACAAATCTATAACCTTGAAAACATCAATAATAATCAAGTTGAGAAGCAAATCAAAGAAATAATATCCTTTATGGTAGCTTCAATGAAAATGAAATACCTAGGAATATATCTAAGAAAGAGGGTGATGGATTTTGACAGAGAATTATCTTTTTTCCACTCTCAAACTTTTCTTTCTATTTATGGGTTTCAAGAGTGTTACTATGATGTACTTAGGCATGATTTTTCTTGATTTTATTGGGGTGAGCTTCTTGAACATTTATATTTATATGTTTTATCTAATTTGGGAATTTTTTAGCTATTATTTCTTTAAAAACTATCAATGATCTATACTTTCTCCACTCTTAATTTCTAACTTCATGTGTGTTAGACAATGTGATAATGCCCCACATGAAAGCTCTGTTAAGATATTTTTCTCTAGTTTTCATCTCTTTCTTTTTTGTGGATGTGGTTTCTATAACTCTACCTTCAAGTTTGATGACTTTTATCTTTTGCCATCTTCAATTGCTTTTGAACATAATCATTTAAAAAATATTTGATAATATAATTTTAAGTTAGAACATCTATTTATTCTTTTATTTATTTTATGTCTGTGATGAAGTTTTTATACCTCTTCAACCTTTATAACCATCCTTTCCTATGTTTATAAAATATAGGACATATTTATAATAATTGCTTTAAAATATTAGTCTGATAATTACAACACCCGTCATTTTTATATATTGTTTTGGTTTTTTTCTTAACTATGGGTCGCTTTTTACAACTTCTCCTGTCTCCATGTTTCTTTTTTCTACTAGCCATATATTGTGTAAAAATTCTGGCCTCTTTAATAGTTTCAACTTAGCCAGGCTAAAACTACAAACGTTTTTCTCCCATCTGGCTTATAAGAGTTAAAACTTTGATTTCACTTACCTCAAAATTTCAGTTGCTGCCTTTGGAAAAACTCCTTGGAGACTCTGATATGCCTGCTTAGTTGAGTGGTATGCCAAAGTATGGAGTGGATTTTGGGTTCCCTCTCTTTGCCTTCCCTCTAGAGAAGGATTTTTCAGATCTTAGTCATGCTTGACACCCTAATTCTGTCCTCTGGCTTCTAACATTAGCAAGACATAGTTTTCTGCTTCAGCAGCTTCATACTATGTGGTCCAGAGACTATCACACATTGAAATTAACAAATGTACATTTCACCCAATGAAGTTCTTTAGTTTTCTAGGTTGAGAAAATTGAGCCATTTTTCTAGGTTCAAGATTCTTTTTGGGTTTTGTTTTTTTCCAGAGTTCATAATGGTTAATCTGAATTTAAAGTTTATTTCTTTTGACATTACAAAATGCAGAATTATGGGAACCATATAAAAATAGTGACATGGGACTATACAAAACTAATATTTATGTGTGAAATTATATTATTAAAAATGTGAAAATATAGGCCCTAATGGAAGAGAAGATATTCTCAATTTTTATATCCAAGAAAGACTTGCATCCAGAATATATAAGAAATTCTCACTTATCAAGAAGAAAAGATCAAAAGCCCAAAGAATTGGCAAAATATTTGAACAGATACTTCACAAAGAGAATAAACAAATTGTCAATATATAAAATAAAAAATTATTATTTTTATTCAGTATTAGATAAATGCAAATTAAAAATACAGTGAGCTATCACTGTACACTCACCAGAATTGCTGAAATTAAAGAGAAAGAAAATAAATGTTGGCAAGAATGTGGAGCAATTAAAAATCTTAGACATTGGTAGGAAGTAATATCTTGGTATTGTCTATTGAAGTTGAACATACGGATAATCTGTGACTCAGAAATTCCACTCCTAGGTTTATATCAAATAAAAATATGTACCCATCTTTACCAAAATACATACATTAAAGTGCTGCTACCAACATTATGCTTAATATCCACCATTCAGAAAGGACTCAATGGCCATCAGTTTTCTAATGTATAAGTAAAATGTGATATTCACCTAAATATCTGCTATACAAAATGATAATGAATAAATTATAGCTGCACACAACTATACTTAACATGGTTGTATATACACCACACAACTATGCTTAACATGGTTGTGAGTCTCAGAGTGAGTCTCACAACCATGTTAAGCAGATTAATATGGTGCAAAATAATGTATGAAGTATTATGCCATGTCTATAAAGTGCAAAGATTAATCAATGCTATTAGCATGAGGATGTTTTAGGGCACTAATAATGTTGTTTCTGGTGACTACATGGATGTTTTCATTTTGTAGAAATTAATTTTATTATGTATTTGTGATATGTGCATCTTTGTGTTAAACATCAATATAAACTCCTTAAAATATTTTCATACTGTATATTTCAAATTTAAAACTCTGGTATTAAAAAGCTCCTTTGAGACAAAGGAAAGAAACATGTTACTTTTACAAATAAAACAAAAATCTGATGCCCAGTATAGTTTAATAATCATCTCTGATTCAGAGTATCAATTGTGTCTTTTGGTTCTTTGTGTATTTTATGTACAAATGTATGATTACTATTTTGAAAGGTCTATGGCATCTTTTCACTTTATTTAAACATAACCTGCCTATTTGCCTAATTAATGCCTGTCCAAAACAAAAATTAAATCTTATAATATTGTTTCTAATGAAGTTCCAATGGAAAAAAATTAGAGATTCAGAAGTACTTTGAAAGGTTAACAACATTTCCTCATTCATTTTTTAAATGTCTGGCGTATCTGTATCAGTATTTTCATTATTTAAGTCTTCAAAAACTGCAAACCTTCCAAGCATTAGGAGAGGCCTTTCACAACAACATATCCCTCTATTATTTTCCACTTTACAAGTCTACTTCCCTTCCCCCTCCCTCAAAGGGCCCCAAACCCTTCAGGCCTTGAATCATGTCACTATCATTCTAGCTAAAGGGAACTGTAGAGTACTCCCTTGGGGTCCTATTAACACCTGCTACTTAATCAGCCAGAGGGGCTGTTGGTGACTGATGGCATACAGTTCCATCCATCCATCCCTCCTCCCTCCCCAGAGGCTGCACCAACATTGCAGTCATCCCAGCCCGGGAGCACGGGTAACAAAGATGGGGCAATACAGCAAGTTGGAGAAATACATCCAATTGTTCAAAAGCTGGAATTTGTAAGCAGTAAATTCCCAGTTATAAATTTGCAAACCAAAAACATGCAGCTGTGGAATGTATTAGCTGCAAATCTATAATTTTTTAGCTTTCAGATTCATAAATATTTTAGGTATTGTACAAATACAGCAGCAAATAGTAATAGAGACCTCCCTGGATTAGAAGGCAGCTACAGATAAGATGTATGTGGCTAAGCATAGGGGGTCCTTACATTTTGAACAAGGAATAAGTTAAGCAGTGTAGCCATCTCTAATTTAAACTGTTTTCTTAATCTGCTGCCAGGGGACCATGCTGGGTGATTCAGAGTAATGAACTCCACCTGGATGCTCTGTAAATCTGAAGAGGAGAACTAATGCAGCCTAGTAGCTGTTGTTACCACAGATCTGGTTGAGTGAGCTCTAATTTGATCATTAAGTGACCATCCCACCGAGGAACCATGAGAAATGCTTAGAGACTGCCATTTCATAATAGTACAAAAAATTCTGCTTATTTAAATAAGATTATTATAAAATGAAATGACATATTTTGTGGAAAAAAACAGAAGTGCTTGTGGAACAACAAAAACAAACTAATACTAAATATTTAATCTTGAACCAGTAGATCTCAGTGTTAGTTTAATGGGATCAGTATTTTTAAGTGGAAAAAAAGTGACATAAATTATCATAACAGACAAGAACTATTCACTAAAATTGTTTTAATGCAATCGATAGGCAGTTAACTTGCCAACTATAACTATAATACTCAGAGCATTTGGCCTTGTATGAAGAGTAAACTAAATAATATAATGGAGTGCATAATAAAATACATCAGAGAAACAGCATTTTATAGATGCAGAATGTACATGTCACTGTTGCATAACAACAATTATGAAATTGAATCACAAGTTGAGCTGTATAGCTTGAATTTATTCTTTTATTTGTATCTAAAACTCTGGTCATCATTTTAATAATGTAATTTGAGAACAAGCCCACAGCCACCGATGCTGCTGCCTCTGCTGCTTTATCAAGACCTTTGAGAAACAACCAAGAATAGATCTGATCACAAAACAGGGCACTGACTGATTTTGTGGTTTCCTTCTATTCTTAATTTTCTTTCTGTTCCTTGTTACAAATTCTTGTTCTCTTTAGTAGATATTTATTGTTTTTGCTTGCCTACTCTCACCACAAAACAAATATTAAAGTACATGTTTCTTTGGAAAACCACCCCTCTCTTATATAGTTCCTGCAGGGGAGTAATCAATTGGGACATTCATCACAATTATCAACGAACTTTTCAGTGAGACAAGCCAATAAAAAAATTCACTCATTCATTTATGTATTTATTCATTTGATTTTTGCTTTCTTAAGTTTGTGCATAATTTTATCTGTATCTTGATACATATATTATCCTTTCCTATCCTTAGATTAATTCTGCCCAACCTGCAGTAGAGTCAGAGGTCCAAAGCCCTACATTTGTTAGTTTGTGCCTATAAGCATATAAACATGTACACAAATACCCTAAAAGATACATTATTATACTGAAATTATTATTTTTATAGCTATTAATTTTGTAAATCAGGATATTTTATAGGTAGTATTTTCTAAAAATTATGGATAACTGCATTGTGATTAATTTACAAAGTAATTCAAATTTTTTTCTTCATCAATGTTGAGTATTTTATAGTACACTAAATAAGGAATTGGGTGTCTCAAGGGGGAAAAGGGAGAATGCATCCTTATTGCCGGGAGAGTGTTAGCAAAGGCTATGTATCCTACATCCTGTGGGTTTTCTTTTTCAGTAGATGTTCTCACTGTTAGATGGTAGCCAGAATAGAAGATCTCTGGTGTTCCTTTCAACATAGATATTTTGTGATTTATAAGCTCATAGTTTTTACATATCAGAATTTTTACAGCTCATAGGCATCAGGTAGAAATAAAAAAGAAATAATGATCAAGTCATTTAAGGCCTTTGAGAAATTTAGGTCAAGTCAAATGGAAAATAATATAAAAGTAAATCAAGGAAGTATCAAGTATGTCAACAAGTTGAATAGTATGTTTTTATTTAAATACACAAGTATAAGAGTTTTTCATGAAGGTAGTTAACATATAATTATTTCTGCTAGAAGGTGTATTTGAAACCAGTGACAGTAATGGTCCATTTATTTCTATAGCCCTTCAAAACTCTGGTCCCTCAAACTTTTCAAGTTCAATTATTTTTTCCTTTTTATCCCACTGATATCAGAAGACGTACAGCAATCTTTCCCAGTTCAGCAAATGGTGATGCCAAATCCTTAAGAAAAAAATACACAAATCTACTTTAACACTCTTTTATCAATAATTAGTAGATAATAAGTGAAAACATAAAGATATAACTTATTTGAGCACTTCCAAACATACTGACTTAATTTATTAAAAATTGATTTTTTTTAAACATCACGTTTGTTTTAAACTAACAAGTTTTGGAATATTTCCTTATACAGCACCTGATACAATGCAAAGATGTGACTGTTGATGTGGAAATACAGGAATTTTCACAAAACCTATGAACTACTAAGTAATGTTAGTTAATATTATAGGATACAAGATCAATACAGAAAATTCAGTTTTTTTCCTTGTAAAGAATAATTTAAAATTGAAATTAAATTTGTAATACCATTTATAGTAGCATAAAATATAAAATCCTTCAAATAAATTCAATAAAGTATGTGCAAGACAAGTACACAAAAAATATGAAATGCTTTTAGTGCATTTTAAAAAATGTAATGCCATTGTGACTCTCACTTTGAAAATTACTGGCTTCATTTCCTCATTTTTAGGATAATACTAGGAAATATTCAGACACACATGGAATTTTCTCCTGGATGAAATGTGAAAAAAAAATGAAATGGACAAAATAAGAAAGTGAAATACATGATAATGGAGAAAAACAGAATGTGTTTAAACAGAAGAATGAAAAATCCTGGCATAAATAATAGTTTCAGATACCAGTATGTCTATACCACAACAGATGTAGAGGGTTCCAAGAAATATTGTCAAAGACAAGAAAGTTTTTACAGATAATAGTGTTTTTTCTTCCAACAATATTGGAAGAACTAATGCACTTTGATTTCAAAAAGTTATTTTAAAAGGAAAATAACTAACCAGAATACTTTTAAAAATCAACATAAGAAATAAAATGTTAATACAATCTATTCTACTATTATTCTGTAGTAATCAATATTTATGTGTTCATAATAATGTTTATCATTGTTTGACTTAGGATCAGTCTAAAAATTATGAACCAATTTGAACTGGCAAGAACCAAACCTTCAAAATAGATGCCAAGAAGCTAACTTGTCTAAATACTAAATAGAAGCAAGTAGTCATTTGCTGACAAGACATCACACACATTTTCTGAATTATCTGCATCTTTTTAATTAGGGACTTTGGAACGAATCAGTCAGTACACACCTGCCTTGGCCAATTCGTGCTATGTATCTACCAATTAGAACTCTGCTGTGTCAATCCATCAGAACTAGTCATGTTTCAATCATTTATAAATGATCTGCATAAATGGACCTGTTTTGAAACCTGGACATGACATTTTCCTATAAAACCTAAGCTTTCCCTTTATCCTCTTCAATGCACCTTCACTTGACATCAGATGTTTCATCTCCTTGGTTTGTACACTTTTCATTGAAATAAAATCTCTTTTCTTTAACCTCTTTTTTCAGAGAAATTTTTTTCACATTATTGGTGTCAGAAGTGGGATCTAAAGTTAGTCCAGACTCTCCTCCCAGTGCAATTTTGAACCAATGCTTTGGCACCTGCAGAAATCCCTTGATCTCATTTGTCTTCATGGTAGCACCAGAGTGGGGGCTTGGATGAATTATCTCAAAATCAGACCTACCATATTTGTACTGAGGTCTCACAGACTTTATTTCTTCCAGTAGACCCCCTTCAACTTTACCTGAAGAGGACCTTCCTTTTGGCTCTGATCTGGGACTTTGTCCTTTGACAGGGACTTCTCAGTGAGTTTTCTCTATCCAGAACCAAGAAGAAAATTTTTTCTCAGCCTCAGGCTTAGACAGAAGGCTTCTCAGCTAGTTCCCTCTATCCTTACCCTGAGAGAACATCCACGTTGACCACTGATTTGGGAAACCTTCCTAGTCTAAGCTGGTTCTCTCCCTCCACCTGGAACCTGGAGAGGACATTCCCTGTTTGCCCTGGGTTTAGGTGGTGGGGAGTTTCCTCAGTCATCCCTTTCCTTTGGGATCCCAGTGAGAGCCCTCTATGTTGACCCTGGTCTAGCAAGAGGCCTTACCATTCAGATTCAGCTGGTCTATGTGGTTTTGTGGAGACTTTCATCCTAAGGGCTCTGGAAGGGATAATTTTGTCAGATCTGTGCCATGAGTAGCTTATGTTTCCAGTTTTTTCCCTCTAATCAGCTGCCTTCTGGCACTCTACCTGGCTTTATGAGCAAAATTTGCTGGCAAAAATGGGGCTAATTTGAATTTCCAAACTTTCATGCACACAATTAGAACAATGAAAATACTGAACCTTGTTCTGCCCACTGGTACTTTGAAAGTTCTCAATAGTATCAAGAGACTTACTATTTGCTCTCTTACAGAAAATAACTCCAAGTTGTGCAAGCACCTAAATGAGACAGAATGATTAGCATTTATGAGACTGAAACCAAGCCTTTTAAAACATCTTTGAAAGACCCTTCCCTTGCCTGTTACTCTGCCTGTCTTCTTAACACCTGTTTTGTACTTCATTCCCTCCTTCCTCTTTTACTCTTTCAGCTGGTTATTTTGAAATAGTTTCTGAATTGTCTCTGGACTCCTTTGTATGTTTCCTTGTAAAATTTTATAATAAATGCTATTTTAAAGTGGTAAGAAATTATTTGTGTCAGTATATTTGTATATATATGTGTATATATGTGGTGCATGTCTTTGGTACCAAACTGACTTATAAACAAATGAGTGCTTCTAAAATAAGCCATTATATCCAAATGCTTTTCAAATTTATGTGACTTGTGATTTTTTGGTAGATAGGAGCAAAAACTAGTCTAATGTTGGATTAACAGAATGGCTATGTCCTCTGAATTCTCAGCAAAATGATCCTGTATTTAATTGTAAGGTTCTTTCTTTTATGATACTTGCTTGGAATACACTCAGTATAAAATTGGTTAATTGAGGGCGGCACCTGTGGCTCATTAGGTAGGCTCTGGCCCTATATACCTAGGTGGGTTTAAACCTGGGCCCAGTCAAACTGCAGCGAAAAATAGCCAGGCAGTGTGGCAGACACCTGCAGTCCTAGCTACTCTGGATGCTGAGGCAAGAGAATCACCTAAGCCTGACTTGGAGGTTGCTGTGAGCTGTGATGCTACGGCAATAAAGTGAGACTCTGTCTCAAAAAAAAAGAAAAAATGGTTAATAGAAAGTTTAGCTTGGGTTGATGGCTAGATTTTTCTGATATTTCACATTTCCAGGTATAATTATGAAGAATCAATGTATTTGGTAGATACGGGTAGGATATAAGTTTGTAAATGAACTTTTAATAGTGGTTATGACTTGTAACATGTTTATTTGAGAAGGTTTCTCAAACATCTTTTTTCACTCAGAGTTTTGGTAAGCTAAATTGAGTGATAAGTGCTCATTTAATTAAATGTCTAGCTAATTTTTTGAAGAGACTGAGTCTTGCTCTGTCACCAAGGCTAGAGGACAGTGGCTTGTTCATAACTCACTGCAACCTTGAACTGTTGGGCTATGGAATCTTCATCTCTCATCCCAGTGTGTCAAGTACCTAGAACTACAGCCATGTTCCACCATGCCTCTCTAATTTTTTATATTTTTTGTAGATACAGGATCTTGTAGACTTTCTCTGGCTGTTTCCAAAGTCCTGGCCTCAAGTAGTCCTCTATTTAAACCTCTCAAAAAGCTAGAATTACAGACATATGCCACTCACTCCCCCTGGCCAAGATTATTTCCAGATCAGATGCAATGCTGGCAATGCTGGGACTCTAGTTACTGAATATTAGTTTGACTCATATACTTTTGACATCTTCTTTCAGTGGACCAGAAGTTATTTTGGTATGTTGGTAAAAATGTCTTGTTCCATATTGAAGAATTGTTCTGAGAGAAACTCTGTGTCTCTGGCAATTGTAAAACATGTATTTCATGGATCCTTGGTATAAAATTGACAGAATTTGCTTACTTTCTAGATTTTCACTGAAAATTAGGGTTGCTGAGAGCTAGCATTTAAGGATGATGGGCATTTTTTTCATGTGTCTGAAGGCCGTGCACCTGTCTTCTTCAAAGAAGTTTCTCTTCAAGTCCTTTGCCCACACTGAGATGGGATCACTTGTTCTTTTCTTGCTAATACGTTTGAGTTCTCTGTGGATTCTGGTTATTAAACCTTTGTTGGAGACATAACCTGCAAATATCTTCTCCTGTTCTGAGGGCTGTAGGCTTGCTTTACTTACTGTGTTCTTGGCTATTCAGAAGCTTTTTAGTTTGATCAGATCCCAGTAATGTATTTTTAATGTTGTTTCAATTGCTCAGGGAGGGGGAGTCTTTCTCATAAAATATTCTCCCAGGCTGATTTCTTCAAGTGTTTTCCCTGCACTTTCTTCTAGTATTTTTCATAGTTTCATGTCTTAAGTTTAAATCTTTCATCCAGTGAGAGTCTATCTTTGTTAATGGTGAAAGGTTTGGGTCCAGTTTCAATCCTTTACAGGTCACCAGCCAGTTCACCCAGCACCATTTGTAAATAGGAGGTCTTTTCCGACCCTGAATGTTTTTGATTGGCTTATCAAAGCTCAAACGATGGTAAGTAACTGGGTTCATCTCTTGATTTTCTATTCTGTTCCATACATCTACCTCTCTGTTTTTGTGCCAATACCATGCTGTTTTGATCACTCTTGAATTATAGCATAGTCTGAGGTCTGGTAGCATGATTCCTCCTGCTTTGTTTTTATTTTTGAGTAATGTCTTGGCTATTTGAGGTTTTTTCTGATTCCATATAAAACAAAGTATTACTTTTTCAAGGTCTTTAAAGTATGACATAGTACTTTAATAGGTTTTGCATTAAAATTATATATTGCTTTGTTTGGATAGTATGGATTTTAACAATGTTGATTCTTCCCAGCCATGAGCATGGTATATTTATCCATTTGTTAACATCTTCAGCTATTTCTTTTCTTAGAGTTTCATAGTTCTTTTTATAGAGATTTTCACATCCTTCATTTGGGAAACTCCCAAATATTTCAACTTCTTTGGCAATAATGTAAAAGGAATAGAGTCCTTGACTGTTTTTTCAGCTTGACTATTATTGGTATACATAAAGGCTACAGATTTGTGAGTATCGATTTTGTAACCTGAGATGCTGCTGTATTCCTTGATCACGTCTAAGAGTTTTGTAGTTGAATCCCTGGTGTTTTCCAGGTATACAATCATATCATCTGCTAAGAGTGAAAGTTTGAACTCCTCTGTTCCTATTTGGATACCCTTTATCCCCTTTTCTTTCCAGATTGCAATGCCTAAGACTTCCATTACAATGTCAAAAAGCAGGGGAGACAATGGAGTATCTTGCCTGGTTCCTGATGGGAGTGGAAATGATTTCAATTTAACTCCATTCATGATGATATTGGCTGTAGGTTTGCTCTAAATGGCCTCTATCAGTTTAAGAAATGTCCCTTCTATATCTATTTTCTTACATATTCTGATCATGAAAGGATGCTAGATATTATCAAAAGTTTTTCTGCATCAATTGAGAGAATCACAAGGTCTTTGCTTTTTATTTTGTTTATGTGATGAATTATATTTACAGATTTATGTATATTGAACCAGCCTTGAGACTCTGGGATAAAACCCACTTGGTTATGGTGTATAATTTGTTTGATGTGTTTCTTACTAGTATCTTATTGAATATTTTGGCATCAATATTCCTTAAAGATATTGGTCTATAATTTTCTTTTCTTGTTAAGTCTTTTTCTGGTTTGGGGATCAAGGTGATGTTTGCTTCATAGAATGTGTTGAGTAATATTCCTTCTTTTTCTATATTTTGAAAAAGGTTAAGTAACATAGGTACTAATTCCTCTTTAAAGATTTGGTAGAATTCTGATGTGAAGCCATCTGGTCCCAGATTTTCTTCTGGGGGCAGATTTTGTATACTTGATGCAATTTCAGAACTTTTTTTTTTTTTTTTTTGAGATGGAGCCTCAAGCTATTCCCCTGGGTAGAGTGCCATGGCATCACAGCTCATAGCAACCTCCAACTCCTGGGCTCAAGCAAGTCTCCTGACTCAGCCTCCCAAGTAGCTGGGACCACAGGCGCCCACCACAACGCCCGGCCATTTTTTGGTTGCAGCCATCATTGTTGTTTTGGCAGGCCCGGGCTGGGGATTCAAACCCGCCACCTTAGGTGTACATGGCTGGCACCTTAGCCGATTGAGCCACAGGCGCCGAGCCAATTTCAGAACTTGATATAGGCCTGTTCAACATTTTCCACTTCATTCTGGCTAAGGGTAGGAAGGTGGCGAGCTTCCATAATTTAATGATTTTAAATGATTTCAATTCAATTATTGATTATGCTCTTTTCTCATTTCTGATTTATGTGTGGGTCACTATGAAAGTTTTGAGATAGACTATATGATCGCCCATTAATCATTACCATCAAGTACAGTTGACAGTGTCCTTTCTGACTCACCCGTACATTTTTCAACTTGCTTGGCTTATCAGTGTTGTTGGCAGGGCTTCATTTTTTCATCCACACAGATTTTACATGTCTTGAATTTTGTTTATCTGAAAACTTTCATAATGACCCACGTATATGGCTGTGTTTTTATTAATTTTTAGTTTCCACTTTCTTTCGATTTATTTTTTGTTTTTTTCTAACTTTTTTAATTTATAGGTTAGTATTTTTATATAAGTGTTTAATGCTATTAACTTTTTTGGTACTCTGCTTTACTTGTACCTTACGGATCCTGATATGTAACTTTTCATTTCACTATTTTTATAACTTCTTCAATTTCACTTTGTATTCCCCTTTGATGACAGACTGGTTTAATATTTCAAAATGTTTCTAGGGAGGTCTTTTGTTTGCTTTCTGATTTTATTATTAATTTCTAAGTTTATTTCTATTGATCAGTTAATATTTTTGGTATTATTTCTGCTTTATTACCAAATAATCATTTTTGTATTTTTCAAAATAGTAATTTTGAGAAAAATCTACAATGAAAATAGAAAAAATAAATTATGATTAACTTTTGATCTATTCACTTTTTTCTCTTAATTTTATTACTATTTTAATACTTCTCCATATACAGGTTTATAAAACAAAGATAGAATATTCTTCATTTTTTGTTCTTAAATATTTAGAAATAATTTATGTTCATGGATGGAGAAATTTTAAACAAAATATGATGCAATTATGTCTTGGAATATGCAACTATTAAGAGGAATTACAAACATGTACATGAGGCACATAAGAGAATTTGGGATTATGCACATCATGCTGTTTATTAAAGTGGGATGATCAAGTAATTAAGCTGAGTAAAGGGCACAACTCTGATCTATGGTCTGGAACTCTTCCTCTGTGGACAAGACCAATTCTAGACTTTATCAAAACTCAAGTGCTTGTTCAAGGCTTATTTTTCTTCTTGCTTTCCTACTTCTTTACATATGATGTAAAGAGGATATAACCCCTCAATAACCATGGGCCCTCAAATTCCTGTCTTAGACTGACAGTAGGGAAACAGACATTGACTGGAAGATGTAAGTATGAGGGGATATGGCTGAAAAACATTAAACAATTCAGTATAAGAAGGGTTGAATAAGAGAGATGGAATATGATTTTTAGGAGTTTTTTTATATAAAGTCCAAACACTTTCTCCAAATATGACACTTTATCAAGCAATATCTTTCAAATAGAATGATAAAGATTAAACATTGAAAAAAAAGAATTTTTAATTTCCCACAGACTTTTTCTGTGTTAGAATGGATTGGTTTTATACTTAATTTACAATATATAAATATTTTTATACAAATTAAAAGAATAATATGACCACCTCACTGAAACATGTTTTAGAAAATTGTATAAAGCTCAGTCAGATTTGTAGATAAAGAAAATAAATACTTTATTTTCTGGATGCACCTAGAAACTATTGTATAATATTGTTAAACTCGAGGAATGGAAACTTATTCAGCATATTGTAAAGAGGTCAGATAAAACACACACATAGTCTGATGAAATACACTGAATAATTTCTTTCTTTCTTTTTTTTTTTTTTTTTTTTGGAGTTTTGGCCAGGGTCAGGCTTGAACACACCACCCCCAGTACATGTGGCCAGTGCCTAACTCCTTGAGCTGGAGGCACCACCCCACTGAAGAATTTCTAATTACATTTCATTTTTTCGGAAAAAGAAGTTCTAATTACATTTTTTTATTATTATTCAATTTTAAGAAACTTCTAGAAATCATTGAAGAGAGTGTTTAGTCCTATGGCAGAAGACATTAAATGGTATTTGCCATCAGAGATTATCCATCAGTACTATAAATCACATGTCACTTAGTGATGTATCTATAACTACTTAGTTGGCATGATAAAATCAGATGGTGATTAGATGATTTATGAGATATAGAGGAAGAGAACCCCTCCAGGGAAATATTCACAGAGACAAAAATATTTGAGCTTAGAAAGAGTGTTTTATTTTTTGTAATGTCAAGTCAAAGAAAAGAAAAAAGCATAATTGGTGATTTAAGCATAATTATATGAAGTTAAATATAAAAGATAAAAAGTAAGAACAAGTCTGTAAAGATAATTAGAATAAAAATCCTTAAAGTACTCTTAAATACAGGGTATACAAACCTTGCTATCATAAGAAATGAAGAACTATCACCTAACAGAAAAAAAAACAGTATTTTTTTAATTAAATCATAGCTGTGTACATTAATGCAATTATGAGATACAATGTGCTGCTTTTATATACCATTTGAAATACTTTCATGAAAATGGTTGACATAGCCTTCACCACATTTTCTTAGTTACTGTGTTAAGACATTTATATTCTACACATAGTAGATTTAATATGTACCCTTGTAAAATGCACCATAGGTGTGGTCTCACCAATTACCCTCCCTCTACTCATCCTCTGCCCTCCTCTCCCCTCCCCCTTCTCCTTCCCCTTCATCTTGGCCTGTAGTTGGGTTATAGCATTCATATGGAATGCAAACAAAAACGATACTTTTGGAAAGATGTTTAAGGATCACTTAGGGATCTAAAAATAGACCTGCCATTCGATCCTTCAGTTCCTCTACTAGGTATATATCTAGAAAACCAAAAATCACTTTATAACAAAGATATTTGCACCAGAGTGTTTATTCCAGCCAAATTCATAATTGCTAAATCATGGAAGTAGCCCACGTGCCCACTGACCCATGAATGGATTAATAAATTTTGGTATATGTGCACCATGGAATATTATGTAGCCTGAAAAAAGATGGAGACTTTGCCTCTTTTATGTTTACATGGATGGAGCTGAAACATATTCTTCCTAGCAAAGTATCTCAAGAATGGAAGAAAAAGTATCCAATGTACTCAGCCCTCCTATGAAAGCCAGCACATTTTTAATAGCTGACATACACATATGAGTTTGTTGTCTTTGTTTTAATTCAAGATTCATAATTTATTAATATTTTGTCTTTGAAATATTATTTAACTTCTCTGCACATGAATTTTCTTGATTATTAGGTTAGAATTCAAATCCCTATTTTATAAGACTGTTCTGAAAATTAAACAAGTAATCAAAAAAAGATGTCACTCAGTTTAAAATTGATAGTCCTCATTGTTACTATTAAAAAGCAGAGCAAAGACAACTGTGCAAATATTGTTTATCTGTTGAAATGGCTCAATTTTTCCACAACCTTTGTGTGAGAGAATGAATGCAAATAAGACCGTAAGTATTTAGGTTATCTAAAAAAGGTATATGGCTGGCAATAACATGGAAATCTCCCAAATTTAGATAGTGGATTGAACAATTGGTATTATTTTCTGAACTCCTGTGTTTCTGTTGAATTCTGTTGAAACACAGTGGGAATAAGGCAAGAAAACCCTCCAAACAACTTTCTATATAGAAAACAGTCTTATAAAGATGTGTCTCAAGATGGTTAAGGAAGAGGCTGTTATGGTACAATTCATCAGTTGTCTCTGATCTCTGGTATAGGCAACAACAATGGCTAATATTTTTTAAGGTCTTTGTGCTTCACACTATTCTGAGCATGTTAACTGCATGTTAACTACAACCTTATAAAATAATAACATTATTCTCATTTACAGTGGTAGAGATAAATGTTATGGCTTCTGTCTTCATGTTCTGCCAGAGGTAGAAGCAAATGTGTTTTAAAAGATCGTCAACAACAAAACACAAGAAAATAACAAATTCACAAATACAAAATAAGACATTATTACATGCATACATTCTCTAAAGAAGAAAGAATTGCATGTTAGTTAAATCTACCTTGAGCCTGGTAGGTTACCCTCTCATCTTTGAAAACTTGTACTCAAATTTTCATTCTGGGACCAAGGTATGTTTTTAGATATCCAAACAATATATCTTCCAGGACTCCAGGATGGAATGACACTCAGAATGGGGCAACAACAAGCAGTCACCTCTTTACCAGAAGGAATTAGCTATAGTCTTTGTTTCATTTTGAATGACATTCATTCTAATACATTATTTCTCAATATATCCTTATGATTTCATAAAAAATTATTGGTATAGATTACCAGTTAATAAAAAGGGGTGGTATGTAGCCATTATTTGTAATTTACATCTGATTCTGTAACTTAACAACATTACTCTAATCTGCTGGACCCTGTAGTTTACTATAACTCCAATACATCTTAATGCCGCTACAACTCTAACTTGTACAAATTACTCCTTTTCCTTTCTAGGACTTGCTAATCAAGAATAGTTGGTGAGACAACCAGTCCATGACATTCTAAATCTTGGAGATTTTGAATTGTGAGAGAAGATGTCTGAATTCAGGGTCTATGGGTCTATGAGGAAAAGAATTTAAGATGAACTCTGCTGTTTCTGACTCCTTTTAAAAAAATTTTGTTATTCAACTCAGTGGAACATTCTCTTCATAATTAAAAAATAGTGGGTAGGTTTATTTTTATGTATCTTTTAAGAATTATGGTTTTTATACTTCTCTGAACTTTAGTAAAAACTGACAGTCTCCAAACATAGCATAGAAATAAGGAACATTTCATAGATAAGCATTGCTTTTTCACAGAGACTGTGCTATGTTTGCTAATACCATTTATAGATAAGTGCAGTATTACTAACATAGCAAAGCCACAGGGTAAGGCCAGATGGGTGCCAATGACGGGTACTTACAGAATGCTAGGATCAAGAAGCTGTGACAACTCTCTTCATAAAATTATTTGAAAAAAATCAAAATAGTATTTTCTAAAATATAACAGGACTAAAACTAATGAAATAATGCTTTTATTTTGGTTCAACATAGAGTTTTTAAACTAGAATAATACTTTTAATCTATTTAAATATATATTGAAAATATTCATTTTCTATTATAATATTATATTGTTTTAAAATAATCCTTTTAAAGCAAAAATTATTAGTTAATTTAAAGACAGCAAAATAGTGTTTAGAAGGCCACAAATCTAAATGTAAATAAATAAAATTTGGAAAATGATGGCATAGATAAATATCCAGGCTTGGATTGGGGAATTTAAACTCTGTGCTTTGGAACTAATTGCTCGCAGGCTGTAAGCAGATAGGCTAACCCAACTAACAACTAACCCTTCAGATTCAAAGGTGAAAAATCTATCTTTGTGCTATTTATCAAACACACAGACTTTTACATTTCAGTGGAAACAGAACAATGTTAATTTTCTCATTTAACTCTTCTAATAAATAAAGCTTGAAAACTAAATGGTAGGGATATACATTTAATCTGTCTAATACAAACAGAAATTAGCAGTTTAGTACTTTGTCTTGATTTTGCTCATACAAAAATTTTGAGGGAAAGCAGAATGATCTTGGAAAGCAGGAAAGGAATTTATGTTTCACAAGTGGATTCCAGTAGAAAACATCCATCACTTTACCTACTCTCACATTCCTTCCCCTGGTGTGTCCCCATGTGTTCTGGTGAGGCTGAGACCCTCCACCATTATGAACAAGGCAGGGGGGATTACTCTAGGTCTGGATAATTTAAGTCCTCCATCCCCCTCACCAGAGTATTTCAGGAATGGATCTGAGAAAGTTTCTTAACTTCTTATTTTAATTTCCTAACCACCTATCTCATTGAGTCAATGTAAAAAATTAG
Source organism: Galagoides demidoff (assembly GCA_963574575.1). NCBI lineage: Eukaryota > Metazoa > Chordata > Mammalia > Primates > Galagidae > Galagoides > Galagoides demidoff. The sequence goes on from CAUYQV010045198.1 coordinate 20,612, forward strand.
TAACCTAATGACTCTAGCAATTCAATATTTTAAAAAGTTGGAGAAAAAAACACATACACAGACAAATATGCATGCACCACTCCCAAGTTGGTTGAAGATGGTTGACCACAGACATAAGATGCCCATCTTCTTTAGAAAGAAGAGTCAAAATTACAAGCAGAAAACCATACCTCAAGTAGAATATACAACGAAGAACTCAGGAAATGCCTGGGGCTCAGAAGGGGCAGACAAGAGGCCAACTTAGCAGAGGTTGGCAAGAGTCCAGAGGGACCTAGTGTTATGGAAAAAGAGTGATAAAGATCATTTAGGTGGTCCCCATCTCTGTTGGGGGCTGCTGGGATCCCAAGTGTGGGAACTCTTCTATCCACATGAGCCCTGTCTCTGGCACAGACAGTGATTTGGATACCCCCTGGAGGGCATTTCACTTGGTTGGGGACTTGTGCTGGGTCACCCACCAACTACCTCAGACATAAGCAACAGCAGCAGCAGTGCCATTGTGAGAGGACACTGTCTTGGGACTGAGTACACCTCCCCTGAGAACCAGAACACAGAAGTTTCTGCTGACATCCTTGCTTTGGACCCAGAGGGCTTCAGTGACACAGTGCTGGCTGGACCCAGTGGTCCTTTAAGAGTCCCTAGTGCTCTAGCCCATAGGAAATTATGACTCCTCCCCCCACCCCAGGGAAAGGACTATACAGCATACCAAAAGTGTGGCATGGGGGACAGAGGAAACCAAACAGTGTATGCTTTCCAGAGTCTGAGAACTCCTTGCCTGAGGCTATGAAAGGTGACACTTTTCTTAATAATGGCACACCACCTCAGGACTGCATCCTCCCCTGAGAAACAAGGCCCTGTGTCTCCACATCCAGGTGGTTCCCACAGATATCCCCCAGTGCCCAGTGATATATAGTGCAGCATGCCAAGAGGGTGTCCCCGGAGACATTAGGAACAAAGGTGTGTGCTTTCCAGAGCCTGATAGCACCCTGCCTATGACTGTAAAAGTGACTCTTCTCCTAGCAGGGCACACACCCTGAGCTTTGTCTCACCAGCAGAGAGTACAAACCCTTCCCTCCAGCAGACCAGCCTCTGTGCTCCAGCACCCTGCCTATGGCTATAAAAGTGACTCTTCTCCTAGCAGGGCGCATACCCTGAGCTTTGTCTCACGAGCAGACAGTACAAACCCTTCCCTCCAGCAGACCAGCCTCTGTGCTCCAGATCATGGATACAGAAGAGGAGTACTGATACTCCTTTCACACCACTTCAGGACCAACCCCTGTTGCTACTGCCAGGGGAGGCTGGGGTAGGAAAGCCAGAGGCTGCCTGAACAGTACTGAGTGGTGATAGTGACCCCACTGGCATCATGGCCTCTGTGCTCAGGATCACAGTTGAAAAATAGGACCCCTCACACCCTTTCTGAGTAGCACTGTGGTGTAGCTGTCACAGAGAGCTATGTGTTTGGAGCTGCAGGGAGCATCCTCACACCATACCCAATGTTAACATCTGCCAGAACTGCTTGGGACCAGTAGGGTTATCATGTCACTGCTACTGTTTAGGTGGAAGGCCTATAAGTAAGCCTTTAAACAGTTCCATTTTATGAGAGCAAGTTTGAAGTCTTTTGTGATTTAGAATGTAGAAATACCTGGATAGAACTCCCTTTGTGGCTCAGGATCTTATATAGAAATGATTCTGGGCCCAGCCTCAGGGGGGCTGGCCTGCAGGCAGGTACCTGTATATCTTGGGAATTTCTAGACTACTCCCTAGGATGGAAAACTGCCTCCAGATGGTCTGTTGAAGGTCAAACATTCAATCAGCTTATTCTCCCAGAACCTTGTTTTATGGTCTTATTTTCATTATAGGGTTTAAGAATAGTAATAGATAGTGGAATGGTTTTGGCTAATCAACAGATTCCCTGGTGCCGGGCCATGCTGGGCCTGTGTTAGGAGGTCTGAGTCACTTGTTTATTAATTAATTGTGTGTACATGCAGTATAGTCTATATAAGCTTTGGTAGAATAAAGAACTTTGCTGGATTGCCAGAGAGAGCTCCAGTACCTTGTTCTCCAACATTTCTCTGCTGGGCCCCATCATGGATCCCTACATGCAACATTCACACAACACTACTGGAACTCACTGGCCCAACTGAGACAGCAAAGCTGCTACCTGCATCCAAGTAAAAACTACCATCCCTACCAAGGACAGCAATGATACAATCCTCTCCCTGAGCTGCCTTTCCCTCCTAGGTGGACGCTACCCACTTTGGAGGCAATCTGTTTTGAGTTGAGGGAATAGGTACCAGATGAGAGGAAAACAGCATAAGAACTCTGGAAATACAAAAAAAAAACAGGCTATCATGATATCCACAAAGGATTTTACTATCTCTTCAGCAAGGAACTCCAACCCAAAGGAAATTTTTGAAATGTCAGATATGGAATTTAAAAATACATATTGTTAGTAAACTCAATGAGATTGATAAGAAAGTCAAAAATCAACACAATGAAAGCAGAAAAATAATTCAGAACATGAATGAAAAGGTCAATAAAGGGATAAATTAAAAAAACAAACAGAACTCCTGGAAATGAAGAAGCAATTTAAGGAATTTTTAAATATAATGGAAAGCTTTACCAATAGACCAACTGAAAGAAAACTTGTTGAGCCTGAGACAAGGCTTTGAAAATAACCTAGTCAGTCAAAAATGAGAAAAAAAGAAACAAGGAAAATGAATAAAGCCTCAGAAGCCTAGGTAAAGCTCCTGAACAGAATGGAAAACCAATCTGAAGGAAAACCAATCTGAAGGAAAACTTCTCTCATCTTGGGGTTATTTAGACATTTAGAAATAAGAAGGTCATCAAATTCCTGGAAGATTCAGTCCAAATATGATCAATGCACATAGTCATCAGACTGACCAAAGTGAAAGTGAAAAGATAATTCTACAAACTGCCAGTTGAGTACATCAGGTAATTTACAAAGGAAAATCCATCAGACTATAGCAAGAATAGCAGATTTCTTACCAAATGCCTCAGCAGAGATCTTACAAGCCAGGAAGGATTGGTGTCCCATCTGTAGTCTGTTTAAACAGAATATCTGTTGGCCAAGAATATTGTATACAGCAAAACTAAATTTCAAGGAGAAATAAAGTCTTTCCTAAACAAGCAAATGCTAAAGGAATATATCCCCACTAGACACTCCCCATAAGAAATAGTCAAAAGTACTCTAAACACCAAAAAGAATACTCACCACTATAAAATCAATCAAAAGTGAAAACTCACAGCTCTTACAAGACAGAATACAAAGCAAATGTCAGCAATCAACATGTTGACTGAAAAGGTATTACACTTATCAGTATTAACATTGAATATAAGTGGTCTAAATGTGCCGAATAAAAAAATATATACATTGGCAGTCCAGATAATAAAACATAACCTGAAATATGCTATCTCTAAGAAACACATTTAGCTCATAAAGAGTCTTATGGACTCAAGGTAAGGATATGGAAAAAAAGTGTTCTATGCAAATGGAATCAAGGGCAGGAAAGAGTAACTAGCCTTATGTCAGATAAAACAGATTTTAAAGCTACAATGATAAAAAAAAATGGAAATACGGCTATTATCCAATAATAAAGGGATCAATTCAACAAGAAGATATGACAATCTAAACATATATGCACCTACCACCAGAGCTTCCCAATTCATAAAACAAATACTACTACAGCTAAGAAATGAAGTAAACAATAACATAGTAATAGTCAGAGACTTTGATCCTCCATTGACAGGATTGGACAGATCACTGAGGCAGAAAATCAACAAAGAAACACTGAATTTATACAAGACTCTAGAACAAATGGAACTCAAAGACATTTACAGAACATTCTATATACAACAATCACAGAACATTCATTCTTTGTATCAGTACGTGGAACATTTTCCAAGACAGAATGTATGTTAGGCCATGAAATAATTCTCAGCATTTAAAAAATCAAACTAAAACCATGCATCTTATTAGAAAGATGGAATAAAACTTGAAATTAATTATAAGAACTCTCAAAATCACACAACTACGTGGATTATAAAGAACCAGCTGCTGAACAATCTTTGAGTCCACAATGAGATCAAGATGGAAATCAAAAATTCCTTTGTTTTGCTACCAAAATATGTGAGATATAGAAACAGCAATGCTGCAAGGAAGTTCATCCTACTGTGTAACAAAAAGACAAAAAGGTCCCAAATTAACAACCTATTGTTGTATCAAGGAACTAAAAAACACAAGAACAAACCAAACTTAAAGGTAGCACAACACGAGAAATAAAAATCAGAGCAAGAAAAAAAATACAAAGTATTAATGACACAAAAAGTTGGTTTTATTGAAAAGGCAGATAAAATTGATAGACTACTAGCTACATTAACCAACAAGAGAGAGAATTCAAGTAAGCTCAATCAGAAATGAAAAAGAGACATAACAATTGATATCATAGAAACACAGAAGATTGTCTGAGAGTAATATGAAAACCTCTCTGCACAAATTAGGAAATCTAGAGACTAAGGATAAATTTTTGAAAATGCACAATGTCTCAGGCCTGAATCAGGAAGAAATAAAAATCCTGAATAGATAAATAATGAGTAGGGAGACTGAATCAGTAATAAAAAAGAAATCTCCCAATGACATAAAAGCCCAGGAGCAGATGAATTCACAGTCAAATTCTAACAGACCTCCAAGAGAATTGGCATCTATCCTCTTAAAATTGTTTCATAACACTGAGAAGAAGGGAATCTTCCCCAACTCATTATACAATACCAATATCACTCTGATTTCAAAGCCAGTAAAGGACACAACAGCAACAACAAAAGAAAACTACAAATCAAAACTCCTCATAAATGTAGATGCAAAAATACACAAGAAATTATTAGCAAACTGAATCCAGCACATCAAAAAATTATTCACTAAGATAAAGTGGGTTTGTCCCTGGGATGCAGGATAACTCAATTTATATAAATCAGTAAATGTGAATTAAATGGAATTAAAAACACAAACAATATGATCGTAAAAATAAACGCAGGAAAAGCATTTGATAAAATCCAACACATCCTGATGAAAAACCTCAACAATCTATGGATAGGAGGGACATACCTAAAGATAATGAAAGCCATACACAGCAAAACCACCTCCAACGTCAAGCCAAGCAGAGAAAATTTGAAAGCATTCCCTCCAAAAGAGTGACCACTTTCACCACTTCTGTTTAACATAGTTCCAGAAGTCCTAGAGAGAGCACACAGACAAGAAAAGAATGGAATGGTCATCAGAGCTGTCATCAATGAGTTATGACAATTAAGTTCATGAACTCATCCTAAGAAAAGTGCTACACACCTTACCATTGAAGTACCTCCCTTGGCCATCTTGTGATCTCAGCATTGAGGTATATAGCACTTTTTCTAGAACGAGTTGGCAAACTTAATTGTCTATCCATGACTAGTATACATGGTTATACAAACTGGTGTAATGGAAATTATAGACTAAAAAAGGGGGAGGTTGAGGAGGGTGAGGGATCAAAAATTACATATCAGGTACAATGTATATCATTTGAGTGACAGGTACACTAAAAGGACTTACTTTACCACTATGCAACTCAATCATGTAGCATTAGATCACTTTTACTGCTTTAATCTATTGAAAGTTACGTTTAGAATAATGCCTGAAACACTCTGTAGCACTAATGTTAGCTATTATTATTTCTAACGTAGTAAGGTTTGAGTTTTAATTACCAACATTACATTGTGCTTCACAGAAAGAGGATCTTTTTGGAACACTGGATTCACATCTATAAGAGTCATTCAAATTGTCTTTATGCATTCGTTTAACTATAATGGAGATATAGCTCTTTTCTTGAAACCAAAAATGGTCTTAACTGACAAACTTAATTAAATTTTAAAATATTCTACTATGATCAAATGATAGTGCTAAGGTATTTTTGTTACTGAATAATGATGAGATTTACTTAAATATTATGACAACAGATCATTATTTATGTGGGTACATACAAAATATATGCATATAAAATTTGGCATATGTAAACTTCAGTAATTTTTTTCTTCAATTGTTACATATTAGAGTGGGGAAGATATGCCACATTGTGCTAAATTAAACAATAATTTAACTGTGACTCTTCACATATTCAGAGCTTTAAAATAATAACTTTGTGGACAAATACTTGAAAATAACATTAACAATGGAAATCATCTCACAATCAGAGTGGTGACAGTTTAGGTTAATATTTTCCTTTAAAATGAATTTTGTATGACTATAATTATTAGGATTACTGAAAGTTAAAAGAAAAAGTATCAATTTGTGGATATTTGCACTTTTTTTTTTTTTTGAGACAGTCTTACTTTGTCACCCTCTGTAGAGTGCTGTACCATCATAGCTCACAGCAGCCTCAAACTCTTGGGCTCAAGTGATGTTCTTGCCTCAGCCTCCTAAATAGCTAGGACAATTGGCACTGGCCAAAACAGCCTGGCTAGTTTTCCTATTTTTAGTAGAGAGAGGGTCTCACTCTTGCTCCGGCTAGTGTCTCACTCCTGAGTTCAAGCAAGACCCAGCTTCTGCTCCCTGGGTGCTGGGATTACAGGCTGAGCCACAGCAGCGGCCTGTTTGCACTTGTCTGACACTACTCCTCTTTCCTCCTTGTTTCTCAAAATACTATTTATCTTTCGGGACCTGCCTCACATCTCACTTCAGTAAAGTTCTCTGTGAGTCCTCACCTGAAATGAATTCCCATAGCTCTGACTTTCCGTGAAAATCTTCTCTTCATAATGTATTTAGAAATTACTCATGCATTGTCTTGTGATAGTGAAAAGAGAGCCTGGGCTTTGAAATCAGACTCAGAATGAATCATGACTCCACTACAAAACAGCTGTATGACCTTGGGGAAGTTACTTGTTCATAATAAAAATAATAACTATCTGTTCTTTCACGTGTACCGGGGACAATTTAAAATGTTTTACAGGTATTATCTCATTTCATCCACAATGTGACTCAATGAAGTAGGTGGTATTATATACAAAGTCCTCTTGTCTATGTAAGGGGATTGATGCATGATGCCCTTATCTATATATCTGTATCTATAAAGCATTCAAGGCCACATTGCTAGTAAGTTGCACAAACAGGATTCAAATTCCAAGGACCCGACTGCAGTGTCTGTGTTCTTTAGCACCGTACTGCATTTTCTCGGTTTCCGTGCCAGCCGATTATGATGGCTATTTCTAAGTGGGTAAAATTAAGTAACAAATATAAAGTGTTTGGCTCATGGTATTATGAATAAAAAACGCCATTTGGTGTCTCCCCTGCTTTATTCCTCATTTATTGCTACTTTGAACTGTCACATTTATCTGTACTTAACTTTTTATGTGTTTATGTCTCTCCTGTGGAGGTGGTTCACGCATTTCCCCAAACATTCACAACGACTAGCCCTTTTTGAGCGCATCCCGAAGCAAGAAACTCAAACACCTTCTAGACCTGAACTTTGTGTGCCTTTGGACTCCCTGTTCCTCACCCCCATGTTCTGTCACTAGTAGGTCCCTGCAAGCCTTCTGCTGTTCTACTCTAAGGCCGCTGTGATTCCCTCTGCCCCTGCCACGTCTGCAGCAATGCTGCCACTTCAACATCCTCGGCTCTGTTGGGCTGCCTCTTCCCAGCCATCCTGAATGACCTCAGTTAGAAAAAGCGCCTGCTACCTATGCTCCCGGTAGTATCCTCTGCATGCCGCGTTTACAGAACAGGAAGCCAGATAAGCACAAATCATCTTAGCACAGTGTATTAAAATCTGGTTGTATTTTGTTTCCTGGAAAGCCGGTTCTCTGAAATATGAGAATTGTGAGGCTTGGTTTTGCTACACAGCTCTCTATCTTTATCTATATGCAGGTGGCACCAAGATACTGTGCACTGATATTCTGTGTGCAAAAAATGCTTGGTTATCCTAAAACTCAGTTAACAAGGGACTAATATATAAATCAGGCAATTGTATAATAGTACCAGGTAGCTGAAAGTGTTGAGCAGTTTTTTTCTCTCTATAATCTTTTCAAAACTGAACATGTGTTATTCCACCCATGAAGAGAGAGATTAAGATGTAGAAGGATTACTTGGAATGCGCAGAGTTAGTGGAAGAGAAATGCAAGTTTACATATGTCAATTGTGTGCATATCAAGACTTTTCTCCAAAGAGAACATTGATTTTTACCAGTAATTATTTAGTTAAAAAATGACCACATATCTTTTCAGAAGAATTGCGAAGAAAATTGTCTAAAGCTTTAAAAAATATAACTTCAAATCCAATTAAAATAAAATTGGATTAGCATATTATAACACAGAATTAATTGCACCAAATATACAGGTGCCTTGTTTGTCCATCTGGAAATTTGAAACTTGAGACAAATTTACTTGACACATTTTTATGTTTCGTTATAAAGTTCCAAATTGTGTTTAGAATCCTAACATCAACATTGCATAATAAGTGAGAATGGCTTCCTTTAGAATGTCTCATCTAGCCTTCTAGAAGTTCCTGGGTCGGTAATAAAATGTCTATTAATACTTTTATAATAAGATTTCACTGTAAGAAAAAGACATGTAGCATTTGATAACTAACTGTCACATAATGTACAAAATAGTGACTACATTTGTTATTCATTACCTGATAGTTTATAGTTATGAATTTTTCATATCCCTGTGGTATCATCTAGCCCCAGCTGCCCTGGCATACATCTTGGTTCAAATCAGGGCCAGCCAAACATAAATAAATAAATGAAGTTGAACAGGTAGCCCTTGGAGATCCTTTTCCAATCATGTATAGAAAAATCTTTATTTTCTTTTCAGAAATATTGCAGTCTGGTTGGTATTGATTAAAGAGAAGGTTGATTAATGCCATTGAATAATTTAATTTTATTCATATTTTAAAACAGTTGCTTGATGTTAACAGTTTCTGGGCAAGAATGACCAAAATACCCATAAAGTGAGTTTTCTAGAGCCATAGAGGAAGTTAATTTCTTAGCTGTCCATTCTTTTATATTTGGGACGTTACCACCTTAATTCTAGAAGTCATTTTTATTCCCTATAAAAATACACAAAATTACATCTCATAAAAGTCTCCCATTGACTTTTACTTATAAAAGTAACTGTCTGATTATTGACAGTTTAATTTTTTTTTTCTATAAAGAGAGTTAATGTGAATGTTTTAAATTGAGGTACCCTGAATTAGAGAATTTAGTATACTATTCAATGAGTCAGTTCTGTTTGCACTCTTACACTCTATGTTACCGAGTGAAATAATATTTACTTGTAAGACACATTCCTTCAACGTTCTGGTTAATTCACACAATTTTACTATAAATAAATCATCAACTTTCTCATTAAAGAAAAACATCATATGCTATAGTAAGTGAGGATAATTATAGTATAAAAATGGCCTTGAATCTTTTTCTCTGTATGAAAACTAAGTCACTCACAAATTTTCATGTTTTAGTTTTTATTAATAGCAAAAACTTAGGACGGACCTTGCATTAGAATTTGCCATATACCTGCATAACTGCTAATGTAATTTATCTTTGTTCTAAGTTCAATTTTTTCTCTAAAAATTAATCTGTTCTGATATTTGAGTCAAAATGGTGTTGATGTTAAACTAATGTCAATGTTGAACCTCTATGGGCTCCATTGTAGAAATGGACCTGAGTTTTTCCTGTTCTAGTAAAGATGATCCAGAGAAGTTTCTTATCTCAACAATTAAATCAGAATTATACATACTTTCTCACATTTTAATAACTTCCAGATGGTGGAAAAGCTAAAATAAAACTAAGAATTCGACAAAAGTGTGGGAAAATATTAGCATAGCACAAAAGACTAAGAACACTAAGGAAGTTATTTTCAAACTAGTTTTTCCTTGCTTTAAAAAATGCCACTGGCAAGAATAATGACGCTTCCATAATGTTACTAGAGAGCTATATTTGTAAAGCAGCATGTAAGCCTCATAAAAGGGTAATGAGTTCCTTAAGTGATAGTAAAATAAGCTTTCATGTAGGGATATGCTGAGGAGCTACTGTTCACGGGCAGCAGTAGAGCTGCATTACCTATTTTGTATTGCAATTTTCACCAACAGAAAAAAAAAAAAAAAAGAAGAATGACAGTAATGGTCACATTTTCCTTCCTGTGACATAAAGAAAGGACTCTAGTGGAGTTCAACTAAGTGGAGAAAATGATAAAATCTTATATAAAATTTATTCTTCTTTGGCCATTTTTTTACATAAGCACTTTTTTTGAGTAGACTAGGATTATATTTTTATAGAATTACCCACAGATAACTATCTTCAGTTTGATCTGTTCTCGTCTAGATTTATCAATTACTGTAACTTCATAAAATATTCACACATTCTTTGACATTTATGTTAAATAACATTTGTCTTCTTTCTTGTTTGCATGTAAAATAATAGTCAGTGAAAGGAATCATTCAGTATAAGTAAAATATTCTTTTGGAAAACACACGTAAGAAATTTCAAAAAGTCTTCCAATCTACCTCATTGTTTAGAGGAGAAAAATCTCACCTGTCAGCTAATTGAAATCCCCTAATAATGAGAATGACACATGAAATTCTACTGGGTAATGGCTTATAAAATTGAGAAGTCTATCCTCTCGCCTCTCACTATTCATGAAAGAGTTTCTTGCTCTTTAGCAACAACAGGAAACAGATGCTCACAGAATTCAGAAATTCTTAGTAAGGGGCAGGTGCGTGAAATATCTTAGTATTTTGCCATTAATTTTGTCAAGGCAACATAGGATGAGAAGAGAGATGATAAATAAGAAGTTTGTGAGTGTGATTCTAAAAGATTCAAATGGAAATTGTGACTTCTGAGGCTGAAATTCAAAAGGAAATGCTTTTGAGCGATGGACTGCAATAAATCACGTATGTAACTACGATGGAGGAAAGCTGTCCTTCTAAAGTCTAAACTACGTATTTCCCAAGGAAAGTACGATTCTACTAACCAGAATAGAGCTTTCCATGGTTATCCTATAAAGCTCAGCTCTTTGCCTCCAAACAAATACGCATATGATTTCTCTCAGTGAATTAAATCAAGACAAATAAAAGTGGTGAAGTGCTACATTCTGTTTTCATTGTATGTGGTAAATGTGTATTCCTACCACTTAGATCACATACTTTATATAATAGAAGAGTTAAATGAGAAAATTGGCATTTCTCTGTAGCTTCAAAAGTATCAAATTCTGTGCATGTTAGAAAAACAGCAGCATAAAGGCAGCTTTTTAATCCCCGAACCTGAAATTTATCTTCTCAAACTGAGAGTGATTGCTTCTTCAGCACAGTCTTGGGCTATAGGATGGTGTGTGGAAATTTTTTTAAAGTTCGTACATTCTATATTTCATATAATAAAATATAAAGCTTAACAATGAGTTTTTTTAAAAATGGCTTTTTCTTTCTTAAAAAGAAAAGTGTGGAGATTAAGACACCTACTTTAAGTTGGCCCCCAAATAACCTGGATTTTTTTTTTTCTTGGTGGTTTTTGGCTGGAGCTGGGTTTGAATCCGCCATCTCTGGCATATGGGACCGGTGCCCTACCCCTTTGAGCCACAAGCACCAACCATAACCTGGATTTTTTTTTTTTTTTTTGAGACAGAGTCTCACTTTCTCACCCTTGCCATGGCAGTGTCACACAGCTCACAGCAACCTCCAGCACTTAGGCCTAGGTGATTCTCTTGCCTCAGCCTCCTGAGTAGCTGGGACTACAGGCACCCACCACAATGCCAAGCTATTTTTTTGTTGTGATTTGGCCCGGGGCCAGGTTTGAACCCACCACCATCAGTATATGGAGCCAGTGCACTGAGCCACAGGCGCCATCATAACATGGATTTTTAAAGAAAAAAAAACCTTACTTTTTGATGTAATCATAGTGTTTAATTATATTCAAGGTAAATTTTTATACTATATAGAAAAAAGAAAATTGTAAAACAACAATACTATAATAAATTAAAATTTCTAAACATCCAGCAAATAATTGACAACAAATGAAAACAAGTTTAAAATAACAAAATTTAAAAACAAAAATTAAATATTGATGTAGCAAAAGCATTCTATAATGAATGAAATACTGTTCTTAATGAAATAAAACAAATCACATTTGAAAAACATAAATTTTATTTAATAATGCAGTAAGGAATGGTTTGTCTTAGGAAAAAAATTACTAAATTAATGTCCTGCAATCATCCTGACAGTAGGGGAAACAGATACATAAGATAATGCCTTTGTCTCCAATGACATTTTGTTTATTTGCTCATTTAATATTCATTTATGAAGCTATTATTTGGGAAAGTAACTACATATAATAAATAATAATGCACACGCATGTGTTAGTAAAACATTTTTCTATACTGCTAGACAATGTTTCTTCCTGTCGGTTTTGATTACCCTGACCCATCCCCCACAGAAGTGAACCCCATAGATCCTCACATGGCCATTGCCTGGGTGTGATTTGCAAAATTCTAAAATAACCTTTATGATCTTCATCCCCTGGTCTTGCTCTAATAAATTCATACATGGCAAAAGGAATTCTGCAAATATCATCAAGGTTACTAGTTAGCTGTCCTTAAAATAGGCAGTTTATCAGCATGGCCCTAATCTATAGCTGTGTAAAAGCACCAAGTTTTCTCCAGCTGGCAGCAAGAGTGAAAGAGATTGGAAGCAAGAGGAAAATTTGATACACTGTTGCTTGTTGAGAAATGGGCAAAGATGTCTTAGGAAAGGTACCTAGAAACAGAATCAGATTCTTCTCTAGAGCCTCCAAATAAGAAGCCCACTCCAGCCAAGGTCAGGGCGACTCACATGCTCAACCTTAGCATTCCTAGAGGCTGAGGCTGGTGCACTGTCTGAGCTCAGGCGTTCGAGACCAGCCTGAACAAAAGTGAGGCCTGATCTCTGCTAAAAGTAGAAAAATTCATCAGAGTTGTGGTGGAAATATGTAGTCTCAGCTACTCGAGAACCTGAGGCAGGGGGATCACTTGAACCCAAAAGTTTGAATTATGACACCATGCTCAGGGCAGCAGAGTGAGAATCTGTCTCAAAAAATAAAATAAAATAAAGAAGAAAAGAAAGAAAGAGACAAACAAAAGCAAACACAAAGCCCTCCAAAACAAAAAAACACACCAGCCTGGCTGACTCCTTGATTTTTGATTCTACACTTGTCCTATAAAAGAAATAGCCGCCAGGATTAAAAAATGATAAATTTTACATTATCTATACAGTTCAATCGTATACATGATGATATTCATGACTGGATGAATGAATATCATCAGATTTATGTAGAACATGGGAAATAATCATAAAAGGTAATTAATTATCCAAATTTTATCAAGATTCCTTTCCTACATAAGTAAAATTTTAATCTACTTATATGTGATGAGTGTTATACCTGTATATTTCATCGAAATTATATGTAATATATAAATTATATTTATTTTTCTCTTATTTTTAGTCTTGTTTTGGTATATCTATTATCATAAAAAAAAAAAAAAAGGAATTTTTTGAAAGACCAAACAGAAAGTTCAGATAGAAAGTATGCTTAACAATTACGGCTCTATTTTAAAGGACCAGTTAAAAATGAGAACATCATATATTCACTTCATGTGATGATAAATGACGCCAGAATGGTTCTTACATTTAGTTTTAAAGTGAAACCTAGAAATTTTAGTTAGATCTAAACTTAGCTGTGTCTCCTCAGATTCATCACTTGCCACCATATGCTGTGTTTCGGATCACAATTCTCATCATCTGTGGAGTGGCTACAGATGTCTGCTTTTAAATAAAAACAACTATCAGTTTTCTAAAGAATGGACATGGGCCACATTTCTAATTTCAAGCTGGAAAATTTGCTCCACTTTTCAGGTTTATTTTTACACCTGCAAGCTCCTAACAAGATTTGCATAGCCTGACTATTGTAGATGGTTCTATTTTATCATTTTCCTCATTTCAAGTAATATGTTTCATAGATCTATCTTGACACCATGTTATAATTTTTTTTTTTGCAGTAGTTAGTTTCACTCGTTTGAAAAAAAATATTTGGGTATAAGTGAATTTATAATTTCTTCTTTTTGACCGTGTTTAGACATGGATAATCTCCAAGCATTTCCACTCTTTACTTTCAATTGTGTGAACTGATCAGAGAAAGAAAAGAATAGATTTCATGTTTTTACATTCATTCTAGACTTTCTTAGAGATTTGATGCTACAAGTTATAGATTTTTATTGAATATTTCAATGATTGCCATTAAATAATTCATCCAATTTGTGGATAAACAAACTGAAGCTGATGAAAATTGAGATTTGAGTCACAGCACTAGTGAATCAAAGATTTAGAGCTAGATCTAAACATTCTTATTCACTCAGTTAAATCAATCATCACCTTTCCTTTTTTTTTTTTGCAGTTTTTGGCAGGGGCTGGGTTTGAACCTGCCACCTCCACCATATGGGGTCAGTGCCCTACTCCTTTGAGCCACAGGTACTGCCCTGCCTTTCTTTTTTAAAAAACCTGTCCTTAGGGTTTTAGGACAATGTTATCTAACACAAGCACATTTTGCTTTACCATTTCTAGGTTTCCAAACACTTTATATTTAATTATTAAATTAACTACTCCCTTTATGGTTCTACTCCATTCTAATATTTTGTTGTTGTTCATTTGTTTATTTATTTGATTCAGAGTCTCACTCTGGGGCCCAGGTTAGAGTGCCCTGGCATCAGCCTAGCTCACAGCAACCTCAAACTTCTGTGTTCAAGTGATCCTCCTGCCTCAGCCTCCTGATCAATTAGAACTTCAGGCAGCTGCTTAAATGCCTGGCTAATTTTTTCTGTTTTTAGTAGTGGTGATATTTAGGTCTTTCTCAAGCTGGTTCTGAACTCCTAAGCTCAAAAGATTGTCCTGCCTTGTTCTCCCAGAATACTAGGATTAGAGGCGAGCCTCCATGCCCAGACGACAAGTTTACTTTCCAATTCCTTGCAATCTGTTCTTTTTTTTTCCCCCTGATAATTCCATTGTACATAATTTGGGTTCAATCTGTCATTTTTATTGTTGTTTTAGTAATTTTTTCCATATTTTAATGGAACAATTACTTTAGTAAGGTGATTCTGTAAGGCTATAAATTTTCCTTGAAGTGCCACTTAAGTATAATACTACAAATTTCATATGAAGTGTCTATATTATTGTATATATCTATGTTGAATTTAAATGTATCTTCTGAAATGAAGTTCAGAAGTATATATTTTGAAATATATAAATTTGTAAAGATCTTTCATAACTAAATACTAAATTTATTACATAGTCACAGAAGGATGTTCATATGATATAGATTCTTTGATTTTTGTCAATGTTTATTGTATGTAACAGCATATAGTCAAATTTTTAGGAATATTCTCTCTATGCTGCAAAATATTTTTTATCTTGATTAGCTTAATTTTAAAAATTAAAAGTCCTCTCACTATTGATTTCTTGATCTACTAAAATCTGGGAAGATAATTTAAACCTTGAGTTCTGAGGGTGAATCTGTCAATATCTCTGTAATTCTCTCAATATTTTCTCTCCTAATGTTTAGTATTATTAAGTAAATGAATTTTTGATGTACCATCTCTAGATTAATTATAGTTTTTATAATTAATGAAAATCAATAATTTTTATCTCAAAGTACATTTTTTCTAATATGAATAAATGCAATAATTGTTTAGCTTTGTATTTAGTTGATGTAGCTTTTTCTGTTCTTTCATTTCTTTTCTTACTGTTTGCAAGATTGCTTGCTACTTGCTTTTGCTAGAAAAAAATCAGAATTTTTTTTTTCCTCCCAAATGTCTGATCTTTGGAACTTTTACATTACATTGATCATGATTCCTACTAGGTTATTTTAAATAAATTTATTTTATTCTTGATCTATGTCAGGTTTTCTCCATTCTTCCCTTCTTTTTTAGGTCTTCTTTGAAGTGACATATCATTAATTCCATTTTTCCTACTTATTCTGAAAGTTAAATAATCTATTTTTTAAATTTAATTGTTAAGTTTTAAAATGCATAGCCACCATTAAAATTAATTGACATATCTATATTCCCCTCTCAATATAAGGGCCTTAGAATATTTTTTTATTTATGATCACTCCTTTACAGTTTTTATATATAGTTCTATATTTATTCCTTTAGAATTAGTATTTCTTCTGCCATTGACTGAATGTTTATGAGTTTACAAAATGTATATGCTGAAATCCTAACCTCCAAAGTGACACTATCAGGAAATGAAAGTTTGAAAGATAATTAGGTTATTAGGACAGAGTATGTATGATTGGGATTAATGTATTTTTAAAACAGACCCCAGAAATCTAGTTCATTCCTTTCACCAAGTGAGAGTACAATGAGAAGACACTGGCTATAAAATAGAATAGTCCTTTACCAGATATTGAGTCTATCAATACCTCAGTCTTGGAATTCCCAGCTTCCAGAACTGTGAGAAATAGAGAGATAGATTTATGTTGTTTGGAAGCTGCTCAGTTTGTGGTAGTTTGTTATAGAAGTTTAATGGGATTAAGGTATACTCTGAAATGGGTTTTTATCACAATGTTAAGACATATAACTTTTTTACTGATTTCATTGCTTATATTTCTTCTTCCAATATAGATCTTCTTTAGGGGATCATTTTCTTCTTCCTAAAGTATGTACATAGACAGTTATTTACTTAGGGCTGGCTTATTATATCCTTTTTAATTTGTTCTCAAATTTCTTTATTTCATCTTTATTGGTAAAATATAATTTAGCTGGGTATCAAAGTCCACGTTGCCAGTCATTACCTCTAATAATTTTAAATGTATATATTAATTTGTATAATTTTCTATTTTTCAGGCTAAAATAATAATTAGAACCAGGTTATTAGCTCTGATTATTTTTAAGAAATTTTTCTTATCATTTTTACCATTGCATAGTTTATGTTCTGAAATGTTCAATTATATGTGTATGAATATTTCTTTCTTTCTTTCTTTTTTTTTTCTTTTGTTGTGTTTTTTTTTTTTTTTTTTTTTTTCAGCCAGGGCCAGGTTGGAACCTGCCACCTCTGGCATATGGCAGCTAGCGCCCTACTCCTTGAGCCACAGGCACCACCCTGAATATTTCTTTCTATTGAAAAATAATGCCCTTCCTCCTGGCACACTGAATAATTTGATGCATTTTATGTGTGTATCTTAATCTCTTTTTAATACTTTCCATTCTATAGCCTTTTAATTATATTCTAGGTAATTTCTCAAATTTTCTACTTCTTTAGTTCTTTGTTTTGCTATGTCTAGCTGATTAATTTGATCATTTTTATTATATTTTTCATTTCCACATATGTAGTTTTCTCAAATACATTAGTTTCATATTTGTCGTCTTCTCAAAATTTGCCATATCTTCAAACTATTTAAATACTTCAATAATTTTTATTTAACATTTTGTATTTGAGGATTACTTTAACTGAAAGTTAAGTGAAGAAGAAATGTCATAACCCAAGGTAGACTAAAAGTTAGCCAAGTTATGAATGCCATGGAAGTGAAAAGTGCTGTTCCTGTCAATACTTGAGTAATAAAAAAGCAAAAAAACCTTATTGTTGATGTGGAGGAAGTTTAAGTGAACTGGATAGAAAACAAAACCAGCCAAAAATATCCTTATGTCTAACTCTAATCCAGAGCAAGGTCCTAATTCTTTTCAATTCTATGAAAGTTGACAGAAGTGAGAAATATCTATACACTATACGTCTTTTTTTAAACCCCAATTTGTAAAACTAACTTAAAATAATCTTATGGAGTACTTAAGAGCCTTAGAAAGAAGAAGCTTTGTGATTCTTAAACCTCTTGAAGATAAAACTTTATCAAGCATGAATTACAAATCTAAGCATGAAATAAAAACTTTAAATGGGAAGAGTCAAACCTCTCCATATGCTTGCATATAGTCTTTCTGAATGATTCTAAAAAAGGTAGACAATAAGCAGAGAAATAATGACAATAAATCAAAACTAACTTCAAGTTTGCCACACTTGGAAAATGTGAATACCCAAGTCATTCTTTTTTAATAACAGAAACTTTTGAGCATAATATGTGTGTGGACGGGGGAGATTTTAGTCCATTTTGTATTACTATAAATGAAATACCTGTGGGTGCATAATATTTAAAGAAAAAACATTTATTTGGCTCACAGTTCTATGGACTGCTTGAGAAGCATTGTGCCAGCTTCTGCTTCCAGTGAGGGAATCAGGAAACTTTCAATCAAGGTACAAAGTATAAGGAGCAGGTATGGCACATGGTGAGAGAAGGCATGAAAAAGGGGAGAGAGACAACATTATTTAAACAACCAGCTCTTGAACTGAACTAATAGAGCAAGAACTAACTCATTTTTTTAACTAACAGGGAGGGCACCAAACCATTCATAAAGGATATTCTCCCATGAGCCAAACACCTCCCATTAGGCCTTACCTCAAACACTGAGGATTACTTTACTTTTCAACATGAGATTTGGAGGGCCCAAATGTCTGAACTATGTCAAAGGTACATATTAGCTGTCATTAGCTCTAAGAAAGAATCAAATAAGACAATTATGTAAAATTCTATTTCTTCTGAAGACTTGTATAATTTACTAAAATTATCTAAGATGAATACAGATTTTATAATCAAGGAAAATACTGTTGTTAAAGTAAAAAATTAAAATCTTTGGATGTCTGTTTCTGACTATGACAATGTTACTGGTACTAGACTGGCCCTTTGTCTATAAAAACCTAGAAATCAAGCAACAGATATAAAACCACTGCTTCATGATTGTATATAATATGCAATGATAGACTATGATTCCTAAAAAAAGGAAACAGACATCATGAGCTTTCTCTCTGGGAGCATTTGTTTGTTTGTTTCTTTATCATGGTTCATGTAGAAAGGAAGATAAGCTGAACACTGTTTTAGATAATAGTCAAGAGATCAAGGACTGAATAAGCTGAGAGAAGAGCTCTAAAACCTACAGATATGTCTTTGATTCTGGCTGAATGTTAAGAATTACATTTGTAGGATGAAACTCCATGGGTCTGGGCATAGAAAACCTACTGGAGACCTGTCAGCGGAACAATCCCCAGAGATCACTCTGAGCTGTGAAACACACATATACTGACAACAGTAAGGAGAGAGTTTGATGAAGACCAGAGATTCCACTGGAGACCCCTGAAGAGCAAAGCTGTAGTAGTAGGATTGAATTAGCCATAAGGTAAAGGTGATTTTAGACATAACCAACAAACATTAAAAACAATTCTCAAAAGTATAAGGATGCTGTATAGTAAAATTAGTGCCTGCAAAACAGAATGTAAACACACAACCAGGAAAATATATCAGTCTATAGAAATAGATCACCAAATGTCAGAAGTGATAAATTTGCAAATAAACTTTAAAATAGCTACCATAAGTATTCTTTAAGATTGATTTATAAACAATTATAAAATAAGGAAGGAAACAGATGTTTCAAATGAGAACCAAATGGCATCCCTAGAACTGAAAACTATAATATCTATAATATATTAAAATTCACTGGAGGAGAAAAATAGGAGATTAAACACTGCAGAAGAAAAGATTAGTGAATATGAAGATAATGTAATAAAAATTAAATTGAAGCTCAGAAAAAAATGTTGAATCAAAAATGAAGAGACTCAGTGACAAATGAGGCAATATCTAGTGTTCTCTATATCTATAATTGAATTACAAAAGCAAAAAATGAAAACAGTAAGAAAGACATAGAAATTAATGATTTAAAATAGTTCAAAGTTTATAAAACTATTAATGATTTCTGACAAGATAAACAAAACTACATGTAGACATCAATTTAAAAATTATTTAAATAACTGAAATATACAACTTATATATGTTTTTGAAAGGTTCTTACTTTAAATATAATTTGGATAACACTCTTTGAATATAGACTATGAGAAGATATGATATGAATACATATGATATGATGTGATACAACAAACACTGAATTGTATTAGGCACAGCTCTAATAAATAGACAAATCAATAGAATATAAAATGAAGAATTAAAGAAAATTGATCAAAATGAACAAAGTAAAAAAAAATAAAGATTGGAGGTAAATAGAAAACAAAAGAAAAATGATATACTTAGAATTATGAGGAAACAGAGACCAGGCAAACATACATTACAAGAGAGATGGGGGTGGTGGTGGAGCATGATGGCAGAAAGGAAAAATATTTAACAGAGCTCTCCTGGAGCAACATGGGAGAGGGAGAAGGCTGGATCATACCCAGCATGGAATATTGGTGTGAAGTGGTAGTGCAGGGTGTGCAGTGAAGAGGTAGACTACTGGAATTGGAGTGCAAGCCAGAGCTGCAGAGACCCAGGATACTAGGCAACTTTCTGCAAGCTGGCCCTGGCTGCAGCAGCAGCAGCAGCAGTCAGCTGCCCCATGGAGGTACCAGAAGAAGCCTTTCACTGTTTTTGATTCTTGGAGGAAGCTAGGCATTGAGTGGAAAGATTGGAGAAGTGTGCACTTCCGAGTGTAATTTGGTAGCCAGATTCGTGTGCTGTCTGGTGTGCTTCTGAGGCTGTTTGGTGGCAGGTGACACATCCATTTGGGCAAAGTTCCTAGACAGGGGACTGCCATTGTTGTAAGGGTCACCAGATTGTTGTAAGGGTGGGTCTCTTGCTGAGGCCTAATGTGCGGCTCTACCTGCTGGGAGCAGCCCTACACTTATAACAGGCCCAGGTTCTCACACACTCCATGGGAACTGTTATAAGGGGAATCTTTGAGACTAGCCTCTGAAGAATGTTTGACAGCCCTGGAATCCCAGATCGCAGGGTTTGAGTGCTGAGCCAGTAAATGGGCAATCACCAGGAAGAATTAACCTGGGAAATGGGTCTAAACCTGGGAATCAGAAAGAGGATGAACAGTTGTGTTATTTGTCCCCCAAATTCACTGCACCACCTGGTGTCCAGGAAGTATATTGCAACATAAATATATTGCTGTCGAATCCCTACATCATATATTATATGAGTGTGTGTGTATAAATTTTTGTGGTTGTTGTTTTTTCTTTTCTTTTTTCTTTCTTGTAGTTGTCAGTTTTTTTCTCTCCTTTCCTTCCTGTATTGGTTGCTTAAATTGCTTACATCAAGCTATTTGAGCTCTTTTTTTTTCCTTGAGACAGAGTCCCACTATGTTGCCCTAGAGGGCTGTGGCATCACAGCTCACAGCAGCCTCAAACTCTTGAGCTTAAGCAAGTCTCATGCTTAGCTTCCTGAGTAGCTGGAACTACAGGTGCCTGCCACAATGCCCAGCTATTTTTTGGTTGCAACTGTCGTTGTTTAGCTGGCCTGGGCTAGGCTCAAACTTGCCAGCCTCAGTGTACGTGGCTGGTGCTCTACTTACTGAGCTATGGGTGCTGAGTCTATTTGAGCTTTTTTATTAAATTTTGTTTCAATGTGTTTTGTTTTTTGTTAACTTGTTTGGATGGTGCTTTTCCTGACTTCTGTTCAACAAGAGCAAGGGTTCCTGTATCTTTTTTTGTTTGTTTGTTTGTTTGGTTGGTTGGTTGGTTGGTTGCAGAATTTTAGCTTGATATATTCCTTCTCCCTACTTGACTCCTCAGCATTCTCTCAGATGATGGAGACTCTTCTACTCTTTTTATCTCTCTGACATAATGTGCTTCTGGATCAGATAAGCTATTTTCCCATTTTTCTTTTTGGTTTATTGTCTTTCTTCTTTCTTTATTCCTCTTTCCTCCCTCTCCTTTATTTGATTTAATGGTACATTTAATTTCCTTTATTCTTATTTTAATATTTTTCTTTTTTCCCCTTTTTAATTTTTAATTTTTATTATTTTTTCTTCTTTTTCCACCCTTCTTTGGCTGAGAACAAGTGTGACACAGCTATAGTCTGGCAGGTAGACCACAGCAGTAGTCTGCCTCAAAGAAACCAGGAGAACTTTCTACTGTTGGGCCCAGGAAGAAAGTGTTAGGAAGATCATGCATCATGCTTCAAATTTTTCTCTTTTTCTTTCTTTCTTTTTTTTAATCCTTAATCAATTTTTCCTTTTTTTTTTCTATTGTGACAGAGTCTCACTTTGTCACCCTACGTGGAGTGAGGTGTCATCATAGCTCATAGCAACCTCATCTCTTGGGCTCAAGCAATTCACTTCCTTCAGCCTCCCTAGTAGCTGGGTCCTTCTTGGTTTTTGTGTTTGCTCTTTTTCTTCTCTTCCTAACTTTGGCAGAGGAAGAGTCTGGTTGTGTTAAGACTGGTAAGGAGTGCCTGATTTAGAGGAATACACTTAGTGCAGCTCAAAACCCTTGAACTATAGGCGTGCCCTTAGCACTGTGCTGAAAAATAGCATTTCTTCTGTCATTCTCATCTGTCCTTTCTATCTTCCATCTCTCCTGTTCTTCAATTTTTTTCTGTTACTGACCTTTCCCCCTTTTTCTTTTCTTTCATTTCTTTTACTTTTCCCTTACTCTTTTCTTCTTTTTTTCCTCCTTTTTTTCCTTTCCTCTTGCTTCTTCTTGCTTGCTCCAACCCATCTCCACCTTTTGGACCCTACATCAAGAGGGCTCTTCATTACCTACACTCTGAGACAAGGTAACTTGAAACAAAGGAAGAAGTGAGAAGGAAAAATGTACACAAGGAAGTGAGCAAGAAGAAAGCACAAATGAGGTGGAACAAAAAGAAAAATTCAGGCACTATGAAGAACCAAAATAGAGAACTTCCTCCAAGGGACCATGAGGAAATTTTTACAGAAGACTCATCCTATAAAGAATTAATTGATTTAACAAAAAGAGAATTTAAAATTTAAATGATTAAGACAATAAAGGGAATGGATGATAAAATAGAAAGAGAATCAAAAGTCAGATGAGAGATGTAGAATATAGAAAAGATATGGATGAGATTGAAGAAATGAAGGAGACAATCAGGGAATGTAAAGAAGCAATAGAAACTATCAAAAATAGATTAGACCACAGAAAAGAAAGAACATCAGAGTTAGAGGACAAAGTATTTGAGTTAATACAGTTAGTTACATGATCAGAAAAGAAGAGAGAGAAAGCAGAGCAGATGCTTAGAGAACTATGAGACACCATTAAGCTCTCAAACATTAATAAGAATGCCTGGAGGGGAAGAAGATTGTCCCAAAGGTGTGAAAACCCTACTGGAGACTATCATAAATGAAAACTTCCTAAATTTTACTAAAGATCTGACACACTTCATTCAGAAGGATGTCAAACCCTGGGTCATCTCAACTCACAGCACCTCTCAAAGACATACTGTAATGAACCTTTCCAAAATCAAGATGAAGGAGAAAATTCTTCAAGCAGCTAGGAATAAGCACCAATTGACCTATAAGGGCAGAACCACTAGGATGACAGCAGACTTTTCGACTGAAACCTTCTAAGCCAGAAGAACATGGCCATCTACATTCAACATCCTTAAACAAAATAATTTTCAGCTCACAAACCTGTATCTACTAAACTTAGCTTCAAAATTGATGGAGAAATCAAATATTTTGTAGATATACAAGCAGTGAGGAAATTTGTCACAATAATCCCAGCTCTACAGGAAATACTTATACCTATTCTCAGCACTAAACACCACAATGGAATGCCACCAAAGTAAACACCAGAAACCAAAGGCCAGAGCTTAGCTTCCACAATGGCACAAAGGATAAAACTATACAACAAAGTATCTGATAATAAGATGAATAGAATTCCACCCCACTTATAAGTACTCACAATAAATGTCAATGGATTGAATTCCCCAATGAAGAGGCACAGGCTGACTGATTGGATAAAAAGACATAAGCCATCCATATGCTGTTTCCAGGAGACACCCCCTAGCCCTGAAGGACAAATTACAACTCAGAGTTAAGAGATCGAAAACAGTGTTTTGAGCAAATGGAAAACAGAAGAAAGGAGGGGTTGTGATCTTATTCTCAGATACAAGTGGATTCAAAACAACTTTAGTTAAGAAAGACAAAGATGGACACTTGATACTGGTCAAAGGAACAATATAAGAGGAAATCTCAATTTTAAACATTTGTACACCTAACTTAATGTTCATAAATTTATGAACAGACCCTAAGGGGTCTGAGCAATATCATATCCCCTAACACTTTAATAGGTGGAGACTTTAACACTCTCTGACAGAACTGGACAAATCCTCTAAACTAAAACTAAATGAAGATAGAAAGGACTTAAATGTGACCTTAGAAAAAATGGGATTAATAGACATACACAGAACACACCATCCTAAAGCAAAATAATATACTTTTTTCTCATCAGCTCATGGCACATACTCCAAAATAGGTAAGATACTAGGATATAAATCAAACTCATCAAAATTAAAGGAATAGAAATTATAACATGTCTCTTCTCATACCATAAGGCTATAATGGTGAAGCTCAACTCCAGACAAAAATGTTCATCCCCACACAAAGTCTTAGAAACTAAACAACATCATGCTGAATGATAATTGGATTCAGGAAGAGATAAAAGAAGAATTTGTTAATTTTCTCAAACATAACAACAATAAAGAGACAAGTTACAAAAACCTCTGGGATACAGCAAAAGCAGTCCTAAGAAGAAAAATTTTTGTGCTAGAGACCTACCTTCAAAAAACAGAAAGTGAGTGCATCAGCACACTCATGAATCATCTTATGGAACTGGAAAAAGAATAACTCGAAACCCAGCAGAAGAAAAGAAATAGCCAAAATTAAATCAGAGATTAAAATATTGAGAACTACTGGGTGTGGTGGCTCATGCAAGTAATTCCAGCACTGTGGGAGGCTGAGAAGGGAGAATTGCTTGAGGCTTGCCTGAATGAGACCCTGACTCCTAAAAAAATGAAAAAAACCCAGACAGGCACCGTGACAAGTGCTTATAATCCCAGCAGCTTCCAGAGGCTGAGGCAGTGGGATGCCCACAGCCAGAGTCTGAGGTTGTGGTGAGCTATGATGCCATTGCACTCTACTCAGGGCATAGGGTGGAACTCTGTCTCAACATACACAAAAGCGAAAAAATAAAATAATTGAAAACGAAACAACGTTCAGAAAATTAAAAAAACAAAAATTTGTTTTTTTACAAAGTAAATAAAATAGATAAACCATTGGCCAGAGTAACTAGAAACAAAAAAGTAAAATTCCTATTAACCTTAATCAGGAATGGTAAAGGGGATATAACAACAGATGCCACAGAGATATGATTCACATTATCTCTGAATACTACAAGAAACTCTGCGCCCAGAAATTTGACAATGTGGAGAAAATAGGTCAATACTTAGAATAAGACCCACTCCCTAGACTTAATCAAGAGGAAATAGATCTTCTGAACAGACCAATTTCAAGCACTGAGATCAAAGAAACAATAAAAAATCTCTCACCAAAAATGCCCTGGTCTGGATGGCTTCACATCAGAATTCTATCAAACCTTCAAAGAAGATCTTGTACCCATACTGCAGAAATTATCCCAAAAAATTGAAGAGGAAGAATTCTTCCCCAAAACATTCTATGAAGCAAACATCACCTTGACACCAAAAACAGGAAACGATCTAAGTAAAAAGGAGAATTATGGACCAATTTCACTAATGAATATAGATGCAAAAATTCTCAATAAAATCCTACCCAATAGATTCAGATTATCATTAAAAAAGTCAGGCATTATGATCAAGTAGGTTTTATCCCAGGGATGCAAGGCTGGTTTAACAAATGCAAATCCATAAAGGTAATTCACCATATCAACAGAAGCAAAAACAAAGACCATATGATCCTCTCAATAGATGCAGAAAAAAACAGTCAATAAAATTTAACATCATTTCTAATTGGAACTCTGAAGAATATAGGCATTGGCAGCACATTTCTTAAACTCATCAAAGCCATCTACGACAAACCCACAGCTAATATTATATGGAATGGAATAAAACTGAGAGCTTTTCCACTCAGAACTGGAATAACACAAGGTTGTCTTCTATCACCACTACTATTCAACATAGTCCTGGAAGTTCTAGCCAGCACAAGCAGGCGAGAGAAGGAAATAAAGGGCATCCAAATGGAGGCAGAGGAAGTGAAACTCTCCCTTTTCACTGATGATATGATCTTATACTTAGAGAACTCTAAAGACTCAACCACAAGACTCCTGGAAGTCATCAAAAAATACAATAATGTCTCAGGATATAAAATCAATGTCCACAAGTCAGTAGTCTTTGTATATGCCAATAATAGCCAAGATGAGAGGCTAAGGAAAGACACAACTCCCTTCACCATAGTTTCAAAGAAAATAAAACTCTTAGGAATATACCTAACAACAGAGGTGAAGGAATTCTATAAAGAAAACTATGAACCCCTAAGAAAATAAATATCAGAAGGTATTAACAAATGAAAGAACACACCATGTTCATGGATGGGAAGAATCAACATTGCTAAAATGTCTATACGTCCCAATGCAATCTACAGATTCAATGCCATCCCTATTAAAATACCATCATAATTCTTTCAAGATTTGGAAAAAATAATTATTCATTTTGTATGGAACCAGAAAAAAAACCCATATAGTCAAGGCAATTCTTAGTAATAAAAACAAAGTGGGGGGAGACAGCCTACCAGACTTTGGGCTGTAAAACAAGGCCATAGTGATGAAAACAGCATGGTATTGGGACAAAAATAGAGACATAGACATCTGGAACTGAATAGACGACCAGGAGATGAAACTAACATCTTATAGCTACCTAATCTTTGATAAACCAAAAAGGAACATACATTGGGAGAAAGAATTCCTATTCAATAAATGGTGCTGGGCCAATGGGATATCCACATGTAAAAGACTGAAACTGGACCCACACCTTTCTCCACTGACAAAAATTGTTTTAAGATGGAAAAAATACCTAAATCTAAGTCATGAAACAGTAAAAATCCTCAAAGAAAGTGAGGGGAAAACACTCAAAACAATTGGCCTGGGGAAAGACTTTATGAGGAAGACTTCCAAGGCAACTGCAACAACAACAAAAATAAACAAATGAGACTCAATTAAACTGAAAAGCTTCTGTGAGGTTAAGGAGACAATAACCAAAGTGAATAGACAACCTATCCATTAGGAAAGGATATTTGCATATTTTGAATTGGACAAAATCTTGATAACTGGGATCTACCCATTAATCAAATTAACATAAAAAGAGCCAACAATCCCTTATATCACTGGGCAAGAGAGAGGAATAGAACCTTCTCTAAAGAAGACACATGAATGGCTAACAAACATACGAAAAAGTCCTCATCATCCCTAATTATTAGAGAAATGGAAATCACAACCACCCTGAGATATCATCTAACCCCAGCAAGAATGGCCCACATCACAACATCTCAAAGCTGCAGATGCTGGCATGGATGTGGGGAGAAAGGAACACTTTTACATTGCTGATGGGACTGCAAACTAATACAACCTTTTTGGAAGGAAGTTATGGGGAACCCTCAAAGAAGTCAAACTAGACCTGCATTTGATCCTGAAATTCAATTACTGGGCATCTACCTAGAAGAAAAAAAAATCTTTTTACCATAAGAACACTTGCACTAGATAATTTATTGCAGCTCAATTTATAATTGCCAAAATGTGGAAACAGCCTAAATGCCCACCAACCCAGGAATGGATTAACAAGCTGTGGTATATGTATACCATGGAGATTTTACATCATTTGTATTAACCTGGATGGAAGTGGAATACATTATTCTTAGTAAAACATCACAAGAATGTAGAAGCCAGAATCCTATGTACTCAATTCTTATATCAGGACAATTAATGACCTAGTACACAGTGGGAAATGGGGGAGAAGAGAGAGAGGAAAGGAGGGGGGGTTGGGGGTCATGGTGTGTGGGTTTCCCTTTGTGGGGTGGGAAACAGTTATAGGAGGGTCTTTGTCTAACAAATGCATTCAATATAATCTGGTTCTTTGTACCGTCAATGAATCCCCAACAATTAAAAAAAAGAGAGAGAGAGGAAGAGATGGAATAGCTATATTAACATGCAAAGTTGACATTAAAATAAGGGACACTACTGGGTGTAAAGAAGGAAATACTATAATAATAAGGGATAAATTAATAAAAAATAGCAAATGTAAATTTTTATCTAGAAAAAAGAAATTGAAATATACACATATAATATACATCATCTATATGTATCTGCATGAATAGAAAATATAGTAAACAGTACAGAAGTAAGAGAAATAGACAATTTCATTATTATTATAGAGACTCCGTCTTTTGTCTATGTAACTGACACTACAAATAGACAAAACTATTTAATAATGACATAGAAAATGTCAATTTAAAGAATGTAAAACAAGGAATTTATGAAGTGCTATATGCACTAATATCAGAATCTATAATATGTGTTACTCTACAGAAAACAATCATCAACCTAAAACATTTGTTGAGTCAAAAAATAACTAAATACATCAAAAAGATGTATTAGGGAGATATTAGGGAGATCATTTCCTTTGATTATAATGGAATTGTATGAGAAATAACAGAATTAAAGTCCCCCAAATTGGAAATTAAGCAATATATAGATATAAAATGCTCATGGTGGAAAAAATTGCAATAAATGTCAGAAAATACCTTGAGAAGATTATGAAATCACTCTATATAAAAATTTATAGTATGAAGTTAAAATAATGCTTAAGAAGAAATTTTATCCTTAAGTGATTACATTAGAAATAAATAAATGTCTAAAATCAGTAATGTAAGCTTTTACCTTAACAAATGATGGTATGAAAGGAAAAATTAATCACAAAATAAGTAGAAGGACCCAAGTAATGAAGAACTTACAGCAATGGACTAGACAAGGGAATAAACAGAAACAAACAAATAAAACCAAAAGTTGGTTCTTTGAAAATCATAATTAACATGTGTTTAAGCCGAACAAGGGGATAACAGGCAAAAATTACCAATATAGAAATGAAAAAAAGGGTTATCCTCCAGGATCTATGACTGTTGTAATGATACAGGAGAACTATTATGCACAATTAACACTAATAAATTCAACAATGCAAATGGAATAGAAAAATTCCCAGAGAGACAAACATTACTGAAATAGGTATAAGGATAATTATTAAATGTAACTATTCCCACAAGCTTGTAATTAAAAATGCTTTCTGAAAAATACAATCCTAGAACCACATAATTTCCATCAAATATTAAAATAGGGGATTTTTCCAAGGTTACACAATGCTTTCTGAAAGTAGAGGGCAGCAAATATTTTTCAAGTCAATTTTGGAGATCACTTAAATTACCTTAAAACAAAAATCAGAAAAAGACAACTTAGATGCAAAGGTAGGCAAGGACATTGCAAGAAAAGGAACCTATAGAACTTATAAAGATAGTCCACACACACACCCACACCCACACACACACACACACACACACACACAAATGGCAAATTGAATCAGGAAAAATAATTAAAAGTACTTATGTTGTTTCCAGATAAGTTTTATCCCAGGATCTTCACATTGAAAATTACAAAACATTGCAGAAAGAAATCAAAAAGTACATCATTTCCACTCCTAGCCACCCACCCAACAGTTATAGCTACCCAAAACCTCATGAACGATGCTTAAAGCAGTACTTTTCCTAACAGCTATACAGTGAAGGCACACTAAATTTCTGTCAGCAAATAAATGAATAAACTTTGGATATTAAGGCAATGCAACACTAATTATAAATTTAAAAACTACTGATTATTGGAAAAATTTAGCTATATCTCAAAAAATCATTTTCAGAAGAAAAGCCCAGACCAAATGAATAAAAATTCTGTAATTCATTTATATGATATTCTTGCCCAGGCTTAACTGCTGTATAATGATAGAAATCAGATCAATGGTTTTCTAATCCCAGAAATTGAGAAAATTGACTCCCAAGTGTAACAAGTTTGCCCTTTAAGTTGATGAAAGTATCCAATATCTTGATTCTGATGGTGTTTACAGATCATGGTACAAATTTGTCAAACCCCAATAGTCAGCACACTTCAGTGTATTTTCACATGATACACATCAATTAATTTCACTTTAAAAGATGACAATAATGAAATTTGTTCTTTTTTATTTTGGTAAATTATTACAAAGTATTTAAAGTAAATTTGTAGAGAATATAGAAAACTTGTCCATAAGACTCTCTCTTTTTTTTTTTTTTGGCTGGGGCTGGGTTGGAACCGCCACCTCCAGTATATGGGGCCAGAGCCCTACTCCTTTAAGCCACAGGCACCGTCCAAGACTCTCTTTTTAAAAAAAACAAATGGCCATCATTCTTGCCATGGTTTTGTGTAAATAAAGTCCATCAAGGTATAATGACTAATAACCAAAAAAAAAAAAAAACAAAAAAAAAAACCAGCTAACTAAATGTAAAGAAGTTTTACACTCCAAATTTCTTAATATACTGTTTCCTCCCTCAGTTGCAAGCTTTTTCTTTCACATTTGAAACTTTGAGAGTAAATGAAATAGCTTTCTAAAAGGTAGCATCATGAATCCCAATGTTTATAAAGCCTTTACTAGGCTTGACTAGTGTAAGTAAAGTGATCATCAACTGTCACTTACAGATAATATTTAGAAAAAAATAAAATTTTAACATCATCTAGACTCTAAATGACTTTAAGGAAATTTAACCTACCTTACAGACTACATTTTAGAAGTCAAACATTTAGACATTTTGTAGAGATGACTAGACCCTCTAGAAAATCATATTGCTGTTTTCTTTGGGTTTGTCTAAGATTTTCACTACCTGTATGAGGCTTCAATAGTAGCAAGTCTGATCGAAATGTATTTTCATGAAATTACCTGGTGTAGACCTTTAAATATTTTTTTACCTGTAAAATACAATATGTTTAAATAAAAATAACATCAACATATGAACATAATTAAAACATTTAAATGTAGTTAGTCTGAGGAATAGAATCATAAGTTTATCATCAGGAGAAAAAATATGGGCTAGGTATCTAGTCAAGCAATACATGTTATATCTGCCTTTTAAGAGGTTTTAAATATAACAAGCTTAATGAAGATTAACAGATACAGAGCCACAGAGAGGGAATCATGAGCAGCATAAATCCACGTTCAGTCTAGAAGTTCTATAAAGATCATATTATGATTTTGCAAACAATTATCTTAAGAGGTCTTAATAATAAAAAGGCAATAAAGCTGTTATGGTCACTCTCGGGAGTGTTCTCCTTCACCTTATTATTGAACTATTAAAATAAAACACCCAAACTGTGCTGTAAACTCAGTGACCTCTCCATCAGTTAACACAAATGCTTTGTATTGTGAGGCAAGGTCAAAACACCAAGTCAACCAAAGATCAAAAAGGTTTTGTGGCATAAATAACATGTATTATGTAATTTTCAAAGAGGTCGTGACCTTATTCAATGATAAATGGGATACAAAAACAGATTTTTATTTGTTCTCAAAATATTGTGGATTAATTTAAATGTGGTGATGCAAGCTCTTTTCTTATGCATAATTCCCATCCCATCTCAATTTTTAAAATCTTTATCAGAAAACACTGACTTCACATAAACGAAATAGTACTTCCATTCTAAGGTATATACACTTAATAAAAGCTTTTCAGTTGAAATGCACATTTTTATTTATCTTTAGACGATAGACACTAATGTTCTATATTTGTACAGAGAGCACATCTGCTGACTTCAAAAGTATTACACATTTGCTGAGAAAAAAGGGGTTTAACTATTTAAGGTTCATAGATTTACTAGTCTCGCTTCTTCTGAGCAGCTTTTAAGTAAAAAGTAAATGATATACTCTCTCTTTTCCTCTGCATGAAATATGTATTGTAGTAAGTTTATTACCACCCTCCATACACGGTTTCAGAAAAAAATCTCCATCATATTTGTTTTTGGGAAATCTGACAGCAGTACAGTTTCTTTTCAATAGTGAAATATTCAGTTTTGTTTTTATACTTATCTGAGAAATCATGAAAATGCAACGTCTCATTTATAAAGTGATGGTTAAGATGTTAGGTGAGCAAGCAGAAATGGACAAATCATGCCTAAGGGGTGCTCTTTTATCCTCTGAAGCCAAATTAGCTAAAATTGAGATTTCATACAACTCACCTTTATAAATATTAATATTGCATTTTTCCAGACCACTATTTTTCTTCCCTTTCTCAGATGTATCACACATATTATCATAATAATAATCTAAAAATAGAGTAAAAATTGGCTGGTAAGATTGCCTGCAGGCTGGCATTATTGTGAAGCCATTGAGAATAAAATGCTGAATTGGGGGATATGGGATAGTGTCTTCTAGAAATTAATTCCAGTTGAGACTCTGTGAAACTTTAATCATATAATCCTGACTTACCAAAAATCATTCTTAAGAAAATGTAGTGCTCTAGATAACTTCCGGGAATAAAATTTTATGATCATCTGCTAAGAAAGGCAAAAGCAATATAAAATGCACAAGCATTTGCTCTCTGTAACCCTCAACATCTTTAAGGATGACTGAGGACTGAGAAAGTAATTTGATTTTTTTATCCACTCAGTCTGAGGCCTCTGTTGACAATATTGGTTAATTCCAATTGATGTTTCACTCTTACCCGTTTTGTTCACCAAGAAGTGAACACCAGCAGAACCAATTTTCTTTATACTTTCAACTGAAAACCCTCCAGTTTCCCCAATAGTTGGAAGATCGGCTGGAAATTGATCACAGACTGTCATAACATATTCTACTATGCTTATTATGTTATTTTAATGCTTAGCTATTTATTTGGGGAAAATAAATCACATAAATTAAGTCTGTGCACACAAACATGATAAATTCAATAAAAATGGAAACAGTAATATTGTCTAATATTTCTCTGAAACATAAAAAGGGCTTTTTTGACACACCTATGGTATTAAATCTCGATTACCTCAATTTAACAGTATTACTCTACTCGTAAAATTTACCTAACAACTACCATTCAGTGGTTTGATTGACTTCAACAGTTGGTTGTTTTCAAAGTGGCTGTCGCTTTGGAAGATTTTAATCAATTTGTCTTCTCTATGCAAAGAAACTGAGAGTAAGGATTCTTGATCGTGCACCAGGCTGTCCGCAGGTAGACTGGAATGACGACAGGGTTCTGGACTCATCTCACACGGTGGGATCTTCCTTAATGCCTAGCATGGTCTTTGGAGCATACAGAATACTAAATGCACACTGATTTGATTTGATTAGCCTCGGGGAGAATATTTTGTCTGAAATATAATGCAGTGAAATCTAGCTTCGGGCTTTGTTAAAGGATATGATAGGAAGAAATGTGAAGCCAGGACTCATGGAATGTGTTTTCTGATTAGCGCTGTGATGTTGCTTAGTTTGGATTTGATGTCTTTTTACCTTGCTCACTGTAATAATGGTGGTCTTTATGCTTATATATAATACTTTGAGTTTATTTTTGTAGAACTGATTCCTATCTTTCTCCTTTCACAGATATTTTCCTTTTCTCTCTTGCCTGAGAAAAAGGATAATCAATAGTGACAAGTAAGTATATGCAGATAATATGCATTCCATGAACATGAGAATGACTTTATACAACCAGAAATATTTTTAAAAGTATAAGGGGGGTAACATTTCAAAACAAATGTTCACTTATCTACGTTTTCACAAGGAAACAAAAGAATAAAGAGAATATGTAAACATCTTAATTTATAACAGAGGAAACATTTTAAAACTCTAACTTCTTACAAGCTATTTTAAGATTATTGGATCTTAATTAGCCAATCTGAAGTGAAAGCTAAGTAGAGTTTCACACTATGTGAAGGGCCATATTCAAACTTAACTATATCTAACTAGGGAAATGTCCATATATACACATAATAATAAAAATATAATATGCACTTATCTGTATTTATACATATTCACAGGAATATTTACATTGTCAAAACAAAATTTTTATCATATAATTCCTACAAGCATATCTAATGATATTTTTAAAATCAGAAAAAATATAGTGTGTTACTGGATACTATTTGTCTTTTGGGATATATTTAATATCTTTATGTTCACAAGAAAGAATAAGCCAGGAACTATTTTCCTTCTACCTTTAGAAATTTGAAATTGCCATTTTACAGCATTGCATTTTTTTCTATAAATTCTTTCTATCCTATGTCTCAGTATCAAAAATGGCTAGAAATCTAACATTCAATTACAGTTTCCCCTCAGCAAAAAATACCTCCTTTCACAAAAATACATAAATCATTTTAGGAAGTTTTGTATAAGGCAATATAATAATTTAAAGGCCTCCATGTCCAGAATTATCAATCCAACACTTTTTGTAAATGACTCTTCAAAAACTTTAGAGCAAAAACAATTCCTATGACCAACGTTAAATTAAAAGAGGGGAGAAAAAGAGAAAAAATACATGAACTATTCCATGTGTCACACTTTTCTATATATTCTATTATGTAATTTTTTATTTTTTTCATCATTTTAATACTAAAGAAAAGGAAATACTGACGTCAGAGGGTCCTGTGTGGCTTTGAAATTAAATGATCTATTCTTTCTTAATCTGTTGCTTTTTATTCAGGATAATATTCAAATATCTGATTCATTGCTTAAAAAAGAAAAAAAATGAGGACTTCCAGATAATACCAACACTTTACTAAATGTTTGATTTGTCACTTACTTCACATCCTTTAAAATATTAAAACTAAGTGTCCAATTATATCCACTTTTAATATTATGACATGTGTTTAATTGGATAAGAACGCTTTATAATAACTGATCACCATAACAACATAGGAGTAGAATCCTGAGGAAATTATTTTGAAAACTCTGGTCATCCACTCATTTTGGACTATACTGCAGCCCCAATTTCAGTGCAAAGGTAGAATTTTATTCTGCCATTTTTCTTTTCCAATGAGACAAGAGAAAACATGCTAAACACAAACTTAATATTCTCCTAAAATTTTTAGAGAATGTATTATAATGTCATCACCATAAATATCTCCTCAAATAGAAAAGGTAAATATGAAGATGTTTTTAAAATTATGGATCCTGAATGATGATAAATAATAAGGTACATTAATGTAACAGATTATTCACCGTGAGAGAGAGAGAAATATGTCACCGGCATACCACGCATTAGACGAGTGTCCTTATCGAGGCAGTGATCTCATCCTATAATGCTCCTTACTTTACTGCAAAGTTTAAATGTTTCCTCTGGAGTGTTAATACTATTGTGGCATCAATTTCTAACAAATATAAAGTACCCTACCTTTAAAAAAATGGATTAATATCAGGCATAATGCTGAAGTATGTGTCAAGTGTAACCTTTATAACTTTGCTTGTCAGGTTTTTCCATTAGAGACCTCATAAGCAGCCCCTGAATATCAGTCACGGTGTTCCCTGACAGGTTTAACCTTCCCAAGTGGCTGAATACACCATCTTCACTGCAGCCTATTGACCAAGGCAATAAGCCATTCTATATAGTGTATTAAAGTCATTTTCCACATGCTACCTCAGCACGACCCATTGTTCATGCCGGCTCCTGCTGACCATGGAAAACCTGCACTCGACACTAAATTGCTACACTTTACACCGTTACACCAGTTAAGCAATAAGCCCCCAACTGAATTGTTTTTTTCCTTCATAGTCTAAAAAGCACAGCGATTATCACAAGTGCTCAAGATGCAATTTTAGACTGTCAAAAATCCCTGCAAATAATTTAAACACTTAAAATATATGCTGACTGTGGAAACTTTATTTTTGTTATAATTCACCAATTCTTTGTTCCTGGATGCCTAAGGGTGGCAGGCCATCTGTGCAACTCTGAGCAGCCCTGGGCACTCGGTGTCAAAGGTTGTGTTTCAGCCCCATGAAATTCACCCCATCTCTGCTGAAATCAGCTTTGTTGCTAGACCCTGTGACAAATGAGTCCAATCTAGGCTGGGTGCCCTTGACTTGACCCTGGCCACGGCAAACAATAGGGCAGACTCAGCCAGTGGAAAAGATGTTCTGCACTAATGAACCCAGCGGTGGCCACAGGTCAGTTAAAAAAGAAGGGATAATGTTCAATCTTTTCAGGTGCACATTTATAATGAGCGAAGCACACAATCTCTTTCAGGATGGAGCACATAACACAAAGAACGTATTTGTACACTCATCAAGGCTAATGGACCCTGAGGGTGCAGTAGGAATATGTTTTTAATTTAATCTTTATTGAATGACCTTACACACTTCATTTTCTCTGCATGGCACCATGAAATGGACATACTCTTATCAAGTTGAGAACTGAAAACAGATGAATATATAAACGACCGATACCTGCTGGGTATGTAGATGAATTTTCTTCCATTATTTTCACCTCTGTCCATCCTGCTGTTGACTCTCAGATCTCCTAGGGATAGCTTCCCTTGAACTCTTGTCTGGATTAGCCAATCATCACGGAAAAAAAAAAAAAAAAACAGAACAGCACCTCAAAACCTGCCCAGACTAAACTTGAAAAAGTTAAATGTTAAAAGAACTAAAGAGCTGTGATCATTATGCTAGAAAGAAAATGCCCTTCTATTTCTTCTATGGCAAAGACAGCATGTGGGTGACTGAGTCCCAGGGGTAGGGGCAGAAGTGCACGTCCTGTGCAGGTCTGAGTCGGCTGGAGTAACTGACGGCACCTCACAATTAGAAATGCTGTTTTAGCCCAACAACCAAGAGATCGATTTGGAACTTCCTCTGAGAAACCAGTTTCCAATATATTTTACAATTCTTTAGATGTAAAGCACTAAAAAAAAACACAGTTTGTGACTCCTTTTACAATAACAGTGACCACTTCCTGAAAATTTCCAATGCAGGCAGCTCTGACGTAAAAACTTGTCCTATATAACATTACTTTGCAAAATCGGGGAAGGGTTTAAATAACAAACACAAATTTCTATTTGCCATATTCATCTTAGCTCATGGAAATGTTTAGCATAGTGTGTATGGATGCCAACATCATTTTAGAATACTGTAATATCTTCACTCTAATTTTCTTATAGTTGATATAAATCCTTAAAGAAAACCAAGCCAATCCTTTGATTAACAATAAAACAAGGAAGATAAATGTTTTATAAACTTCTATTCTTCGTTTATCTTAGCACTTGCTGTTAAAAACGCATTTAGAGAATGCATTATACTTCAAACACACAATTAGGAGACTGTCATCAACCAGGCAGGAGGCAGTACAGGTGGGTAGGCAGGTGTGGGAAAATAAAGTTTGTGAAATTTTTTTTACCATATTAAAAATATTCCTATTATTTATGGTCTTCATCAATCTTATGACATGTTTCATTCGCATTAAACACTCGGGCCTTGGAAAATGGTTAATTGCTAGCCCAAGGCAACTGACTTCAAACTCACTAGGCATATAGAAGTTCAGTTTACCCTGTTGAGAAACTAA
Organism: Galagoides demidoff; assembly: GCA_963574575.1. NCBI lineage: Eukaryota > Metazoa > Chordata > Mammalia > Primates > Galagidae > Galagoides > Galagoides demidoff. The sequence continues at coordinate 58,070 of CAUYQV010045198.1, forward strand.
TGGGTAAGTTGTAAATCATGGCAAAAACTATTTGCATCCTATTTCTTTTAGCTCAACTGCTAGCTGATGATAAACTTTAATAGGCCTCTCTGCAAAAGTAGTTTGATTCACCCGAATGTTTAAAAGCAATTCATATATAGCTTTAGTGAAATGTTATGTGAAGTTTAAAATTCTTATTTTTAAAAGTGTTATATCTAATTTGTTAATGGAATAAAATCAAATTGAAACTATTTAAAGTTTGGATTAATGTTAGAGAAATTTATTTATATTAATTTTGAGTAATATCTTAGCATTGGTCATTGGGTATTGGAGTAACCAATCTATAAATGCAATTTTAGTCAATTTTTTTTCACTTAACATTGTAAGAGAAGCATCCTTTCACTTACCAACTACCTAATTACTGTTACTGCTGGAAATTTAAAATCACATAAGAAGAAAGGGTGACTGAATATAGACACCTACACTACTTTTTAGTTACTGAGATTAATTTGTTGCATGCATTTAAATAGTGCATGTGTATTTAATTTCTCAGTTTTCTCACAGCTCTCTGCATGTGTCATTGTGTATTTTTTTGGTCTCAAATGTTGAGTCAAAAATGTTGGGATTAGTGGCCAGTGAATGGAGGCCAAGAAAGTCCTATTCTCCAGCACAGGGTGAGGAGCAAAGGGCCACAGTGTACCAACTGGGAATCCTCCCAGTCTCATTAGCCTGCTCATCCATTCTCGGCAAATTGTAAATGGCTTCAGAGACCACAAAAGGAGTGCTTTTTTTGGTGCAAATTGGATAACTACTCCTGTGGCCATTGAGGTCCCTTGTTTTCTCTAGATGAAGTCTTTGGGTGACATAGGGCTTATCTCAACAAGTAGCCACATTGCCCCTGGGTTTGAGGGTTTGTCCTAATGCAGAAGAGGTGAGTGTTGGCCAGGTGAATGTGCTGCATGGTCTGACAGACAGGAAAATTCCGTTGATCAATTCAGTTATCTGAAAACCCAGACAGACTCTTCCTCACAGCAATTTCTCCATGATCTACCTTTCTGAGAAAAGGAAAGTCAATAACCACTTACTACCCAATCTACATTTTATGCTCTCTGTTTGCATTTTTCCACTGAAACTGCTCTCATCCAAGTCTTCAGTGACATCCTTGAAGCTCAATCAAGCATAATTCGCAAAAGTACAGATTTTCTGAATTCAAACGCTTGATTCTCCACCTATGAGCTATTTCAGCTTGGGAACTTACTTTACCTCTCCATTCTTTAGTGTTCTTATATTCAAAATTGCTGATACAGATTAATAAATGAATCCATATAATGTGCTAAGGAGAGTGCTTGGCAACTTGTAAGCATTAAATAAATGTTATTTATTTCAAGGGTTGATATAAACATTTCCAACCCCTGAATTCACATTGAGTCAATTTAATATCACAGTGTTTCCTGAACTCTTTCCAAACCCACATGCCCTTATTGAAGTGAGACCCACATCATCCCTGGGTGTAGTATAGGAGGCCTATGTATATGTATCCATGAAGCGCTAACACTGAAGCAGGGTACTCTTGTTGCTGGGTAAGTCTGAGTTTGCAATATTGTTTAAACACTATTCAATGTTTTTCAGCTAGTCTTACAATAATGTAAAGTTTCTTAATGTGGCCCTGTATGGTTCATCCAAACTCTATGTACTAGCCTTCTTCTTGTCATCTTCCTTCCTACCAGTATGCCTACAGTGCTTTCCTCTCCCTTCTTTCACTAAATTACCCTTGCTCCTTCTCCAGTTAGCTGGAAAAAATTTTCTGTGATCTTCCCTTTTACTTAAAATTTTGCCATTACATGCACTGAGGGAAGCATGTGTCTTTTCATTTTATCAGCCATCATCTTTACAAGTTTATATTTTATTTGTGTGAATTAGTTATTTTTTATTCTTATGGATCCATAATAATTGTATGTATTTGCATGATACCCGGAAAGTTTTGATACCAGCATACAATGTAAAATATAAAATTATTAAATCAGGGTAATTAAAGCATTTATTATTCTTTTTATTAGGAATATTCCAATTCCATTCTTTCAGTTATTTGAAAATATACAATATATTATTTTTAACCATAGTTATCCTATTTTGCTACCAAATACTAGAGCTTTTGCATCCTAATTCTACTTTTGTATCCATTAACCATCCCCATTTTATTTATCCCCCTTACTACTTTCCCAGCCTCTGATAACCATCATTCTACTCTCTATCTCAATGAGTTCAATTTATTTTACCTCCCACATATGAGTGAGAAATGGGATATTTGTGTGTGATTTTTAAAAACTAATATTTGTTCATCTTCTTGAGATTAGAAATCTCATGGAGTCAGACAAGTGTTGTATTTTGTTTAGATTCTACATGTATATGCTAGAACCTAATGCTGTGTTGAATGAAAGCATTTACAGTACCCCTTGCCACTGACTATGGTAGAAGATAGTCTGACTTGAGCAGTTGTTCCATCATCACCTTTCATATATTTGCCATACCTTGTTTAAATTTCACATATACCCACCTTACTTCCTATGCCAAAATATAAATTCTTTAACAGAGATATTGTGTGGTTTTCACATTTGTATCATGTATTAATGTTCTGTTGCTAGTATGACAAATTGCCATAAGATTCATGGCTTTAAAGAACACAAATACGGTAGTACTTCATAGTTAACCATCTCCTTACATTTGCTACCGCCTCAAACTGACATAGTTTTCAGAGACCAGACATGCACTAATGTGCGTATCAGTACATTAGGCCTAGTTCCTAATGTTGACCAGTTTGTTATAGTCCTGTGGGTGGTCAACTTACAGGGGTTCTGGTTCTACTTTATATTTCTGGAGGTCAAAAGTCAGAAATGGGTCCCACCAGACTGAATTCAGGTTGTTGTCAAGATCAT
>CAUYQV010045202.1:0-21725 GCA_963574575.1 Galagoides demidoff
GGCACTAAGAAATATGGAGCCTTTACAGTCTTTGTATTAATATGGATGGAAGTGGAACACATTATTCTTAGTAAAGCATCACAAGAATGGAGAAGCAAGAATCCTATGTACTCAATTTTGATATGAGGACAATTAATGACACGGTGGGGGAAGGAGAGAGCAGAGGAAGGGAAAGAGGGAGAGGAGAGGGGTCTTGGTGTGTGACACACCTTTTGGGGCCAATACACATTGTAAGAGGGAGTTTACCTAACAAATGCAATCAGTGTAACCTGGTTTCTTATACCCTTAATGAATCCTCAACAATTAAAAAAAAAAGAAGAAGAAGAAAAGAAAGAAAGTAAATTAGAGATTTTCCAAGAGCCAAGAATAGGGGACTAGGGTTTCTGTTTGGGGTGATAAAAATTCTGGAACTAGTTAGGAGTGATGGTTGCACAACATTGAGAATGTACCAATGCCACGTAATTGTACCTTTTAACATGGTTATCATGCAGGCAGGGCCACAGTTTGGTAACCCTTACTCTAGATGTTGGAATGCTGTTGAAGAATTTTGTTTAAATTTTATTATGTAAATTTTACATAAGTAATATATGAATCTGTCATTGTAAAGGAATCTAAACAATACAGACAAAGCTCAAATTCTTTTTGTTCCCTCATTCACATACTGTTCCACTTTTTGGATAACAACTATTATCAATCAGTTATAATACTTCAGAGTCTTCCTTACTCCTTGTTCTATACTAGTTTTATATACAGTTTTATTTACATGAACATAAAGTTCATGTAAAATCTAAAATAGTTTAACACAGTAAATGGCACATAAACTTTATGTCCACCCTGTATAAGTGCACATATATATATTTTATATTAGAATAACCTAGGCTGTTTTATATTTTTTACTTTGTTCTTTAAAAACTATTTAAAATGGTATGTTTTATGTATATTTTACCACAATGAACACACACACAAAGTCACCTTACAGGGATGAAATCTCATAATATGTAACCGAGAGTTTATTTATTAACTTTTCCTTTCTCGAAAGTTTTCAAACACACAAAATTACAGAGAAAATAATAAACTAGCCTCAACCCATCTGCCAAAACTCTTGCTTCGCGTAACCCTTTTTGCTCTTGCTGTTGTTATCACCACAGTAGTTTAATGGAAATATGAGGAGTTTTACTCAAATTGAATCCTCTCCTAACCATTTCAAAGAAGTGATTCAAGAGGTGCAAGGATAAAGTTTGCAGAACAAAGCTTTCTCCAAGAGTGATGAGGATAATCACCCAAAGCCAGCCCATCTTGCTGGGGATTCACTTAAACAGGCATGCAGGGCTTAGAACCAAGCATTGGGGTTATTTTAAAAATTCTGCAGAAGTCCCTTAAAACATAAAACATGAGGCCACCATATAATTCAGCAATTCTACTCTTAGAGAAACGAAACTACAAGTCCCTATGAAGACTGTCCACAAATGTCCACAGTAGGTTTATTTGTAATGACCCTAAATTGGTAACAATCCCACCGTTCATTAAAGGGTGAAAGGAGGAACAAACTGCGGACTGCCCACGCAGTGGAGAACTAGTCAGCAACTAAAAAGAATAAACCACCAATGCACACCAGAACGTGATGAATCTCAAATTAATTACTCTGAGTGAAGAAACAAAAGAGTCCTGTTTGCACCTATATTCAAGTCTTGGAATGCAAAGTAATCTATACCGGCAGAGAAAGCAGATCTGTGGTGGCCTGCAGAGGAGGGTACGTGACCTGAGGGAACTTTTGCATGTGATGGGAATGTTCCTTATCTCAGCTGTGACAGTGGCTTCACAGGTATACACACTTGTGAACTCATCGATTTGCATGCTTTACACTATGTGCTTTTACTATATGTCAAATGTATCTCTAGAAGTCTTTGTTGAAAAAACTTAAGACTGCACAAAGCATCAACCACAAACCAGTTACACCTAGCAGTTATTTTACAAGCTTCTTCTTGTTAAACAGATGAAATTAAAAAAATACCTTTTTAGCAATTTAATTGCTGGGAATGTACCTCTTTCTTCTACAGCTAGGTGGTAAGTCTTTTAAGGAGTAAGAACCATAACAAGGGGATTTTGAGAGAGTTTCTATTAACATTTTAAACCTAAATTTAGATGTCTTAATAAAGACAGGAAAGCAGGCACTTTTATATAAAAGAAAGCCATGCCCTTCTGCCTCTTTGAAAATAAAAACTAAAATATCTGACAATTACATATGTAAACGGTATTTAATACCTGGGAGTGGAAAACCAGAACCCATCATGCCAGAAAAGACTTGAAAAGTCCCAACATTAGACAAAAATATATATATTTTATTGTGCAGGACAGGTGTCTGATTCTTTCCCAGGTCTAGCTAATCACAGAAGCTCTTTTTTTCCAGCAAGTCCAACTGCCTGCTGGAAAACAAGATGTGCCCAACACAGCCACGCCTTACCTTTTCTCTCAGCTCCTTGGGAAGCTCCCTACTCAGCTCAGCACACTTCTCAGATCTGACTTCCTTGCTTGAATCTGAACTTGAAAACCTGGTACAGAGATCCGAGTTATTTATATGGCAGCAGAAGCTGTGATTCCCGTAGCCCACACACACCAGCACAGGAGCCCAAGGGTGAGATCAGCCCCGACAGTGTCAAAGACACACTGGCTGATTTTCTTTGAAAAGGACATTTCCTTTCCTTCCAGCTGCCAAAAGGGGAAGAACTCAGCGGCCAGAGCCTACCTTAAACACAGCATCATTAGAGCGGATGGAGCCCCAGGCTGGGGTGAAGACAGAGCTGGTGCTAGTCCCAGCTCTACCCTGCCTCTTCTCTATGCCACTTGGTCAGGCTTGTGACCTCACCTGAGCCTCTGTTTCTTCATCTAAAAAATGGGGATAATTAACACCTCCCGTCTCTTTTATAGGGCAGATAAGAGGCTACCCAAGGCCCTAATAGCAACATGAGGGCGTTCAGGGAAGAGTAAAGATGCCTCAGGATGGATAATTAATAGTTGTTGTTAGCAACCCATCCGCAGTGGGCTGTCAGGGAATGTGAAGGGCCCGTGTCTGTCTGCCTATCTGGGTGACCAGAGGCTGAGTGATTATCCTTCTCGGGGCCTCAGTTTCCCTACCTATAAAGGTGAATCTTCCTAGCCTGATGAGTTCTCTGATATAAATGCATGAGTATGTAGCACAGATTCCATTCAGGGCTGGGGAGCTTTGAAGAAAAAGGAGGGGAGAAAACTAAACCACTTAAAACTCTTTTTTTTTGTAAAAATATGGAACGCTTCACGAATTTGCATGTCATCCTTGTGCAGGGACCACGCTAATCTTCTCTGTATCGTTCCAATTTTAGTATATGTGCTGCCGAAGCAAGCACAACCACTTAAAACTTGACCCACACTCAGAAGACCCAGGGTCTGCCTCCCAGGAGGTGTGAGGCTGTGGTGTGTTCTTGCTAAACTCACACCCTCAGTTTTCCCCATCTGTCAAAGGGGGATAATCACACAGCTGCTCCCAGGCACTATGATGACACAGTGAGAGAAAGCACGTGAGTGAGGTCCTTGGCACCGGTGTCCCTTTATCTTTTACCTTAACTCAGGGGTTCTCATGCCTGGCTGCACAAGAGACCTGCTTGTAAGCTTTTAAATATCAGCCCCTCCCCAGACCAACTAATGAGAATCTTTGGGCGGGGGCGGGGGGGGTCGGGCGCAGCCACAGATAATTTTTCCAGGTGATTCTAATGTGCTGAGAGCCACTGTTCTAACCTGCCATAGTGGCTGCCCTTCCCAGAGGCAGGAGGGCAATCTGCCCTGAGACCCTGCCCCTGCGAACTCCACCCCAGACAAAGCATGTTGGTGGCATGCATGTTATTAACCAGCCAGTTGATTACACCTGGTGGCATCTCCCTGTTGTGGCCACTTGTGGAAAAACAGAGGCGGGCCAAGCTTAGAAAACCATTGTTAACCAACTGGTCGACAGTGTTTGGCGCTGCAGTATACTAGGGTTTTCCCATAGGCGGAGTGATTTCCAGAATTATCTCTACGTTTGTACCTCTGTCCTTTAAGGAAGGTCTTAGTATTATTACCATTTATGAGATGAAGACACTGAGGTTCAGTGAGGGGAAGTGACCTGCCCAAATTATCTCGACCCCTCTGATTTTATACTTTGGGCCACTCATAGAGTCCTAGGCCTTGTGGTAAGTGGTCTCAGACTTCAGGGAAGGAAGGCTTAGCTATGGAGATAAGGTGAGTTAGAATGACATCTGGCTTCAAGTTCCTTCCTGTCCTTTAGCTTCCTGACCTACATCTGTAAAATGGACACATACCCAGCTTCACTTGTAGGCTGCATGCAGAGCTGAGAAGGGACAAGGAAACCAAGCTGTAGCTCCCCAATGCTGGCCACACCTAGACAGGGCGCAGAGCCCAGTTCCCTCTCCCCCTAGGGTTTCTGGCAGCTGACTTGCAGCAGCCCAGGCTGAGGGAGGCGCATAGGAGTGCTCACTTACACTTTGGTCAAATCTGCGGACAGCGGCCGAGCCTGGAATGTCCTCCTCCTCACCTCCGGCTTCACCTCGGAGCTCTCAGCAGCCCAGCCTCTGACCCGCTCCTGGACACTCACACTCCCTTTCTTGGGCTCTGCCACTGCTGATGGGGAATCGGGGGTGGCCAAGGGGGGTCCAGGCCCCACTGCCAAGGACATGGGCATGGCGCTGTCCTCCCCAAGCAGGCTGATACACTTCTTCATGCTCCCCCTGGAGGCCCATTTGCCCCCTGCAGGGGCCTGGCCTCCTCTGTCAGCTGGCCTGACCTTGACCTCAGTGAGTTCTGGGTCTCTTCCTGGCCTAGGCGAAGGGGGCTCAGGTGCTTTCTCATGCTCCCCGGCCAGCTTGACTTGCTCTTCTGAAGGACTCAGGTCATCTCTCAGGACCACCCTGGCTGAAGCCCCTGCGGCCCTGGGGTTGCCCATGTCCTGCTTCAAAAGCACTTTCTCCTGCTGTTCATGCATTTTTCTGGCCACTGCCAGGAAGTCTGAATTCATGTCACGAAGAGGGGGCTCTGCCTTGGCCAAACACTCCTTGTCCACCTTGGGCTCCAGTTTGGACCTCTCTGGGCCCCAGCGGTCAGCGCTTGAGCCCACTGTGGTTCCACTTGCCTCACCGGCCGCCTTCTTCAGCAAGGCCTCTTTGCTCTCAAACGGGGCTGTGAGGTCCATGGACAAAGGCCGGGGCTTCCTCACCCATGTCTTCTCCGGAGGGGTGGGCGGTGTTTTGCCCACAGTGGTTGCTCCGCCAGGGCCCGGCTTCTGAGGCTGGATAGCTTCGACGAAAATGTCTGACATGGGCCTTCTCTTCAGGCGAGGTCTGGGCTCCAAAGCAGGGCCCGCCGTGTCCTCCACACTGCTGGCCTTTGAGAAAGCCTGGTCTTGGCCTGCCACCTCTTGGATTGCAGCCGGCCTGGTGTCCTGCGGCAGGGAGGCTGGTCGGGGAAGGGTCCCTGGGGGCTTTCGGGTGGGCACAGCGGGCTTGGCAGCCACCTCAGATGTGATGCCTAACGGGGCCTCCTGAGACATGCCTGCCTTGGCCCCCTGCGTCTCCTCACTAACTGCCTTTCCCAGAGTGGGGCCAGTTTTGGTGGTTTCAAAGAGAATCATGGTATTGGGGCTGGGCCGCAGGAACATAGCTTTGGTGAATAGAGATGAGCTTCTCCTCGGTCCCTCCCCGCCACCCGCCTCCTGCCCGACCAAACTAGGCATCCTCTTGTCCAGGTCCTCTGCTGCCACCTCCTCAGAGACCCCACCAGAAGGACACGGGCTGGGCAGACTATGCAGCAAAGACAACACAGGGGGTTTCCCATCCGGGGGGGCCTGCTCCTTAGAGAAGGGCTTGGGGGAGAGCCTCGGCAGGGGGAGTAAACGAGCCGGGCTCCTCAGCAGGCTCTTTCCTTCCAAGATCTGGGCTGAGGGAGCCCCAGAGGTCTCGCCAGCCTGGCAGAAGTAAGTCCGCTTCAGGGTCTCCTCCTTGCCAATGTCACCGAGGCCTGGCACTGCAGTCAGGGATGCTATGGAGCCGACCTCGACCCGCGTGACCATGGTTATGGTTGAGGATCCATGGGGATTAAGGACATCAGGAGTGGAAAAGCAACTGCTAAAAAAGAAAGAGAGAGAGAGAAGAAGAAAGGAAGAGGGGGAGGGAGAAAAATGCAAAAAACAGCTTCGGGGTGGGGGCAGAGTGTTTTAGGCAAATAGGCCAGAGAGACCGGAGCCCCAGATTTGGATCACTGCCCTCCACTGACTTCACCCGGCAGGCTTGGGCCTGTCTCTCTACCTCTCTGAGCTTGGGGCGAGGGGAGTGGAGTAAACGGCTGTCTCTGAAGTTCGTTCCAGCTCAAAGGGTATGGAAGAGGCCCCAACACTGGCTAGAGGACTTTCCCAACTTAGCTAATCTTGAGGCCAGTTCTTATGATAACAAGTGATTGTCTCTGCCATACAGATAAGGAAACCAGCTCAGAGGTGAAATAACTGGCCTGCAGTTGCTCGGGAAGCAAGAGGGGAAGTCAGGGTTCGAACCCAGACCACACATGCTCCTAGCTCCAGTGGGAGTGTCCTCACAGTCCCTCACTGCTGCCACCCTAATTACGGCCCTATAGCAGAGTCTACCCAGAATGTAAGTGACCATGGAAGCTCCCACAGCTACCCAAAGCAGCAGTCCCTGGAGTCACAAGGAGGGTGAGTGGCCGCAGTGCATAACTCAGCCACCAATCCCACCAGACAGTCCCTCAGTCTCTTCTCCCTGACCCTTGCAGATGCCATTAAAAAATGTTAAAAAGCCATCTCATTTTTCTCACTAAATTTGCTATTGTTACTTATTTGCCTCTAGGTTCCTTTCTGTGGAAAACTTATTTTATGCTGGCTGCCTTCATATTGTTGTTTTAAATTTTACTTCTTTATTTACTTTTAAAGACAGAGTCTTAGTCCATCACCCCGGTTGGAGTGCAGTGGAATCATCATGGCTCACTGTAGCCTCAAACTCCTGGGCTCAACAGATCCTCCTGCCTTAGCCTCCCAAGAAGCTGGGACTATAGGCTTGTACCACCACACCCAACTTTTTTTTCCCACTTTTTGTAGAGACAGGTTCTCACTATGCTACTCATAGAGAGGAGGTCTTGAACTCCCAAGCTCAAGCAATGCCCTGCCTCAGCCTCTCAAAAACACTGAGATATAATCACAGACACCATATCTAGCCTTCGTATTTTTAATAAGAAAAGTGACAGCTAACAATGGTGGCTTAGCATGAGTGAGACATCGAGCTGAGCTTTGGGATGTTACTAGAACTCTGGAACTGAGGCTGTGGGTGCTTTGGGTATTTTATAAATCCTCTCCGCCTTACAACTTTATCAGGTGGGTACAATGACCACACCCTATTTTGCAGTGGCTCAGGGCCTAAGCCCCTTTTTATCTAGCCATGAGATCTGTTCTCTCAAAACAAGACTCCTTCCTCTCCATTAATCTTCATACAACCCAAAAGGTAGGAGTGAGTGTCATCTCCCTTAGGGAGGTGTGGGGAAATGGCCCAGAGAGGTCTCCAGGCCTGCTTACTGTCACACAACGGAAACCTGACCTCAGCTCCATGACCCACTCACCTCTACCTGTTTAAAGGTTATTTTTTATTTCCGTCTTGCAAGGTGCCAGACAAGTCCCTATTCTTGACCCCCAGGTCCTCTTCACTCCAGTGTTTTCCCTCCCTGTAAAACTGCTGCCAGCCAGCCACCATCTAGAGCAGTGGTTCTCAACCTGTGGGTCGTGACCCATAGGAACAGTATTAAAGGGCCGCGGCATCAGGAAGGTTGAGAACCACTGATCTAGAGGGACTACAAGAGGGGAAGGTATTTTAGTTAAGCACAAGCCTCCCGCTTCCCCTCCTAGAGGCCCCACACTGCTCCCCCGGCTCTGACTCACTCGGAGCCTCCAGGAAAGAAAGGCAGACACATTTTGATATTCTCCCTCCCTGACATACTCCATGGTGCTAACAGATTCCATCTCCCCAAGCCGGAGAACACTGTCTAGACTCAGGTAGAGGCAGAATAAAGGTACAGATATGGAGCATCTGAGAACTGGAGAATTTCCATCAGCAAAGACCCCAGGCAGAGGTCTAAGGCTCTGAAATCCCATCCAGAATCAGAGCTATTCACCTCTAGAGCCGGCCCCTGTGACCTTTTGAAATCCTGCTCTGGGACACATATGTAGCCCCAGACATGAGACACAGGACAATGACAGGATACAAAGGACACAGACAAAATTCCCTGGCAGAACCCACAGGTACCGTCCACCCCCCTGGACACTCTAACTCCCTAAGCTCAGCTCAAGCACCCACTTACCTGAGCCAGCAGGCCCTGGGGAGGGGGGCGTGACTGCTGGGTAAAGCCAGCGGTGTCACATCTCATCATGGAGGGGGCTGTCAGCACGCTCCCATGGCAGAGCAGGAGGGGAGAGACAGGCTGGTTCCAGCAGGCTGAGTTTCAGCAGGTCTGGAGAGACACAGGACGACAGCCTCCGTTCCAGAGTTCTAGTAACATACAAACAGACGGCACAAAAGTGCTCAAGCTCCAACTGCATCCGCTGGCATCTTCACCATCTAATAAAACTTATGCTCCTTTCAGCTTTTTAATTATGTAGCCTTATATATACGTGTGCATAAATAGTGCTGAGTCCACAGTAGGTGCTCGGTAAGAATCTTCCCCCTTTCTCTGGGACACATTTATGGAGCACCTACCACATACACAAAGGTGAGCGAGAAATAGTAAGAGATAGCCCCCACACCCCAGGGAACTCACGGTCTTCTACAAGAAACACACATACACAAGCAACTACAGCACTGGGGAATACATATCATGGTTTATAATAGCACCAAATACAAAAGCATCGAGTGGATAAATAAATGTTGAGTGAATAAACAAACAAATGATGAAATATTCTGAGCCCACTTCTACTCTTCTTAGATGCTGAGTAAATCTAGGTTCCCTGAGTCTCACAGCAAATGATACTGTGCAATCTGGAACATAAGAGGAGTTACTCTGGCTGTAGGGAACAGGGACAGAATCAAAGAGTGGGGAACTGCTCTGGTGGAAGCTCAACCCACTGATGCCCACCAAGGGACCCCCACCAGTCCCAGGGGACCACACAGAGGCGCACCACCCTAGGACAGGCCATGCCCAGACACCTGCTGTGACCACACTGACCTCACAGTCTTGGGAGCTGTCTGCCCACAAGTGGAATGAATGAAAGCTTCTCTCCGTGGCTTCTCCTGGAAGAGTCACCAAGGGCAACCATTGCTGAATTAGGATCAATGGCCCACAAATGTCACCCCCCCCCTTTTAGGATCCTCAAACCCACTTTGGTGGCTATTCTTCATGGAAGGAAAGGGGGAATGACAAGAGAAAATAAGGAAAGTAAATCTTGGTGCATATCCCTGTTAAACAGAGCAGTGCCTCTGCAACCCATAACCTGTTTTATATCTTGTCTACCTCTAGAGTTGCCATTTTGCATGACTAGCAAATGCCTGGTATATAAATATGAATCAATTAATAGGTCAATGGACAAAGGAAAGCAAAAGAAGTTCTTAAACCACCATAGCTAATGGTTGAATAATACTTTAAAGTCCTCCCCAACCCAAGAAACCTATGATTCTCAGGTTTTCATTTAACCTGTGTTATGATACAAGGAAACAAATTTAACTACAGGCTTTAAAACTTTACATGTATCCCATATGTCATGCTTGACTTAATAAATGTTAGTCTTTTCCAAAACATATTGGAAGCCCACTCATACTGAGCCAGCTGCTATTTACTCCTTAGGTGGACTGGCTCAATTTTTTAAATAGTGTATCTGATGAGCACTGCGTCCAAAACCAGGAAAGAAGTCTAAGCAATCTCTGATATGCATGTGTGTGTACATATATGTGTGTGTGTGTGTTTGTATATCTCTATGGATATATGGACACATACACACACACACATATATATATATATATACACACTTTGTCTCATCATGGACATCAGCATGTGGGACAGACAGGGAATAAGGCATTTATCTGGGAGGTGGAGACTGTGTTGGACCAGGAAAGAGAGGACACCAGTACAATCACGAGCAATGGGTACAGCAATGAATATTTTTTTTCATTTGCTGAGCCTGCTAACTCTATAAGTTTGATCTCCTAGGAATGATTTACAAAGTTCAAAATTCCCATTGCCTGCCATTTTCATGCAGACTATATATATATAATTTGTGTGAGAAGGGAGTCACTCAGAGCAATAGGTGCTGGGATTACTGAGGAGTCATGGCAAGCTTTCATTCCTCCATCCTTCTGCAAACACTTCCTGCCTCCCTCCAAAACACCAAGCTCTGTGCTTGGTACTGGGGCTGTAGCCATGAAGCTCGTTGTCTCCTGGGGAATCTAAGAGCTCCACTAGAGAGAAAGCACTTCCATTCAAAACCAAACAATTTGGCAGCTTTTCTCCCAGTTTCAGAGGCGTTGATTCAGCTGCTGAGGTTCTTTCATAATTATACCCTTCAATCCAATCTGAGAGTTCACCAGCCATTCACTCAGCTGTCTCTGGCTGCTGCCTCCTGGGAATGCCACCATCTGGCGAGGGGCGTGGGCTGGTCCTGACACCTTCCAGCATCTTCCGGAACATAACCTTGGCCCCACAACAGTGCAAACCCATCTTGTGCAGTGCACTGTGTGAAGTGCCAAGAATGGATTGATTGGCAAAGTGTATGCTCATGTCCTCACCAAGAGGCAAGGCTATGCTACCCAGGCGATCTATCCACCCACAGGCCCCAGATGGAAATGGCCCAACCAAAATGCCAAGTGTCATTTGGTGCACAAGCATCCTCTCATCTCTGTCCCTGTGGCTGTAACCATAGTCCCTTCCTCCCTTTCTTCCTCCAGTACACAAATATTGAGTACCTACTATGTGCCAGGCACTGAAGACACAGCAGTGAACAAAACATACAGAAACCTCTGTTCTCCATAGAGAGGTTCAAGAAGACTGAGAAAAGAAAATAAACAACATAAATAAGTGAAATATTTAGAAGGTTAGATAAGTGACAATAAAGGACAAAATTTGAGACTGATTGGGTGACCAGGGAAGGTTTCACTGAGAAGGAACATTTAAAGTCAAAGTCAGGCAGATCACCTGAGCGCAGGAGTTCAAGAGTGAGACTCCATCTCTACTAAAATTAGAAAAACTAGTAGGGTGTTGTGGCAGGTGCCTCTACTCCCAGCTCCTCAGGAGGCTGAGGCAGGAGGATTGCTAGAGCCCAACAGTTTGAGGTTGCTGTGAACTATGATGACAATACAGCACTCTACCCATGTCAACAGAGTGAAACTCTGTCAATAAATATATAAATAATCAGCCTCCTTCCTGCCCCAGCTGGGGGCTCCTACAGCAGGGAGGAGCCTATTCTCCCAGCAGCAGCCCGAGTGATTTTGGAACATGCAAGCACCAGAATGTCTCTTCCCTGCTCAAAGCAAGAGTGAGACCCATCCCTACTAAAAATAGAAAAACTAGTAGGGTGTTGTGGCAGGTGCCTCCAAGTCCCAGCTCCTCCGGAGGCTGAGGTAGGAGGATCGCTAGCAGCAGCCAGAGTGATTTCAGAACATGCAAGCACTAGGATGTCTCTTCCCCACTGCCCTTCTTTACCCTGAGGGGTAAAGATCAAACTCCTTCTCTAAGAACTGATGGGTCCCAGAGCCTCTTTACCTCTCCAGATGATTGACACCACCCATCTGTCTATCTCTCACACACACTCATATACTTCAGCACAATGAACTCCAGACCCATCATGCTCTTCCTCAGCTTCACACCTCTGCCCTGCCATTTCCTCATGGCCTGGCTAATCTTTATTCATTTCTCAATTTTCATCACCACAAGGCCACCTCCTCCAGAAAGCCTTCCCTGGTGCCCCAGGGCTGGTTCAAGTGTCTCTTCTGTGTTCCAGTATCTCACTCCCTGTGCTTCCTCTTTGCCCAGCACCAGGGTAAGGGTGGTGATTATCTCTGTGTCCTCCACTAAACTGTAAGCTCCTGACACAAGAAGGTCCCACAGCTGTATCCCCAGAATCTGACACCAAAATGGGCATTACAAATGTGCAAAAAAAGCACCTGAAGAGAAAACATCCCTGGGAAAAGACAATGATAATATCCAGTGCAGGGGCAGGTATGGAAAATGGGTTTGCTCATCCGCTCCCAGGGACAATGTTGAGTTATACAAACAAATGCAATATTCACTTTCAACTAACATCTTTTGAGACCCCTAAGGAGAGCCAGGAACCATACTAAGTGATGTTGTGTCTCTTCTGCCTTTTCTCATTAATCCTTGCAATACACCTGTGCTGTCAGAATTGTTACCATCGCTCCACAGCCCAGAAACAGCCAGACTCCCGTCCCAAAGCCAGTAAGGGGGAGAGGTCTTCTGATTCCAAATCAAGTATTTCCTCCCTATATCCTCATTCCCCCCACCAAAAAACCCCACATTTACTTTTAACTCAGTAATTTCACTTCTAAAAACTTATCCTATGGAAATAGTACAAAAGAAAAGCTATTTGAACAAAGATGTCCCTCACAGTGTTATGTATCCAGCTGCAGCAAGAATACACCCCTGGTCATAACCCCTACTTGAAATAACCCAGGACTCATAAGCATTTGAAATGCCACAAAAATTGCAACCTGTCAGCACCCACGAGGAAAAATCATTTGCCTGCAAGTCAGAGCAGGGTGGTTTCTAGTCAGGGTGATTACACATTCTTGTTGACCTGTGACAGTCTCTTCATTCTCTAAGGTGTCCAGGTTCACACAATAAATTATTCTATCACCCTACTTTTTTCAAAATTATGGTGGAAATCACATAACATACTATTCACCATTTCAACCATTTCAATGTTGCTCTGTGACATCTAGTAAATTCACAATACTGTGCAACCTTCACTGCTATCTAATTCCAAAACATTTTCGTCACCCCCAAGGAAATCCCATACCCATTAAGCAGTTACTCCCATTACCCTCTCCCCTGGCCTCTGACATCCAGTAATCTCCTTTCATTCTCTATGGATTTGCCATTTCTGGATATTTCATAAAAATGAAATCTATGTCCATCGCCCTAGTTTGTGTCTCAGCAGCTCTACTAACCGGCACTGACAGCTTGGGTCAGTCCCTCCCTTACTCCGAGCTTCAGAAACAAGAGGGTGAACGAAAGGTTGCTAAATCCTCCATCACTTTAAAGAGTGTGATTCCGACTTGGCTCTACCAAGGCTCGTTGGTTCTGCATTTTCCACTTCTCTGTGCAGCTGACATATCCCCCAAGGAGAACAAATTTCTGGATTCTGAGAGGCACATTATAAATCACCTGGTCCCCATGATTCCTTAAAAACAATCAGTGCTCAATAAAGGATTGTTAAGGGCTAAATAAAATTCTTACTCCCCTGATGACAGGCCTATCAGTGAGAGCAAAGTTTCCTATGGAGTGTGTACTATTTTTGTAAGAATTGCCTTAATTAGCATCATCTTGACTTCAGTGTATAAATTTCATCCTTAGAGTTCACTACATCTGACATTGCCAACTTTGGAGCCCAGGGGAACAGCTTTCCTCAAACTTTCCCTGGACTATCAGATGTGAATAGGACACACCCACACCCACACCCACAAAAACATTTTGTGGTGTATTCAAAGAGTTTGAGAAATGCTGAGATCAACAATGGCAAGCAAGGGTGTTTCTAGCATGACTTTTCAGAACTTTTAATATGCTGGTTTGCCTTTTATACCCTCCCAAGCATGATCCAAACTGTCTCATCCAACACCCCTTGCCCAGGTGCAATTGCTGATGTGGAGAAAGAATGATACAACTTATCTTCAGCCCTCTGTTTAAACATCCGCCTTTTCAATTTCCTTAGCCTGTTCCTTCCTACAATTTGTGCTATTTTGGGACTAGCTGACCACTCACTCAAACCATTAACAAGCTGCATTTTCTTTCTTTTCTTATTTATCTCTAGATCAGAAATTGGCAAACTGGGGTCCACAAGCAAATCTGAACCACTGCTTGCTTTTTGTTTTATTTATTTATTCATTTATTTATTTTTGGAGACAGTCTTCCTCTGTCACCCTGGGTCATGGCATCATAGTTCACAGCAACCTCAAACTCTTGGGCTCAGCCTTCTAAGTAGCTGCAACTACAGGCTCCTGCCACAACGCCCAGCTACTTTTAGAGAAATGGTCTCTGTTTTACTCAGGTTGGTCTCCCAACTCCTGAGCTCAGGCAATCCACCTGCCTCAGCCTCACAGGGTGAAAGGATTACAGGCATGAGCCACCACACCCATCGCTTAGATTTGTAAATAAAGTTTTATTGGAACACAGCCATGCCCATTTATTTATGTATTAGCTATGGCTTCTTTCAAGGACCATTATCTATCACTCTCTCTTAATGACAAGAGTTGAGTAGTTAGGCCATAGGGCCCAGAAAGCCTAAAATACTTACCACATTTCTTTAAAGAATAAGTTTGCTGATCCCTGCTCTAGATTGTAGCCAAGTTTGTCCTCTGGGAGACTGGACTCCCCCAAGATTGGGACATCCTCCTCCTTCAAATACTCAAAGCTCTTAAACAATATTCTGGCTAAGCTCTACCCTATGATTTGACCTCTTTACATGTCCTACATGATAAATACAAGAAAGTTCAAAAATACAGAGAAGAGTATTTTTAATAATCCTAAATCCTACCACCTGTAGCCAACAGCCACTAGTAGCATTCTGATGTCCAGCAACCTAGGCATTTCCAATGAAAATAGGAACTTGGGATCGGAATTTAAATGAAATCAGATCATGTATGCTATGTAGAAGCTTATTTTTGTCATTAATTTCAAACCCATGAATAGCCATATCCTCTGTACAGTGGTTTCTAACACTTTTATGGTAGTCCATTATATGACTATCCCATTATTAGAAAATCCATCCCTCACTACTGGATCTTTAATGGTCCAACTTTCCAAATGTTGAACATTAAAAACAATGCTGCAATGAATACCCACATGGATTTATTTTCCCAACATAAATTTTGCCTAGAAGTGGGCTATCTGGTTCTATTCTAGAACTCTGAATAGATACAGAATCACATCTTAGGGAACGACTTCCCATGCTGACTCAATTCAAAGCTTCAGAGCTCAGGGTTTTCAACCTCTCCCCTGGAGCATACCCAATAAAAATGTCTAATGAACAATAAACCAGGCCCTGCCCTCACTTAAGAGTTTTACTGGCTCCACTTTATAGAAGGATCATCACAAACTTAACCAGAAGGTTTCCAAGGACAATTAGAATAACTCAGGGAGAGAAGTGAGTCTGGGACCAGCCTAGAGGCTGTGTCCAGCCTGGCACTGGAAGAGAGAACAGGAAGGACACCAGCCCTGGAACTAATGTTTTGAGAGAACAGAGGAAACTCAACTCCAAGGCTCAGTTCAGTATAAAACGCAGCAGGATAATGCTGGACTCAGAAAAATGTGAGCATAACATGCTTTCTCCTTAGGGAGCCTGAAAAGTACATATTACATTTCAGAAAAATAATAATAGTTCCTAGTACAAGTAGACTTCTGAAGGAATTAGCTTATGCTGACCAAGAACTATGTCTGATCATGTCACTCTCCAACTATAAAATCATCAATAGCTCCCACTGTCTCTTGCCTTGGGCAAGGAATTCAAAGCCGCTGTTCCCAAAACTAAACAAGGCTATATTTCAGGTCTTGACCGATACTCTGAGATGCTCGAATTGAATGTTCTTTTCATCCTTCTCCATGAAGAACCCTTTACCCACTGCACAATTTCTATTTGCCCAAATCTCACTCATCCTTTTAGTTTTTCTTTTTCTTTTTCTTTTCTTTCTTTCTTTCTTTCTTTTTTTTTTTTTTTTTTTTTTTGAGACAGAGCCTCAAGCTGTCCCCCTGGGTAGAGTGCTATGGCATCACAGCTCACAGCAACCTCCAACTCCTGGGCTCAGGCGATTCTCCTGCCTCCACCTCCCAAGTAGCTAGGACTTCAGGCACCTGCCACAACACCCCCTCTATTTTTTAGTTGCAGCCGTCATTGTTGTTTGGTCTGCCAGTTCAGGTGTATGTGGCTGGCGCCCACCAATCCTTTTAGAGAAATTTAAATGAGGCATCTTCTAGAAATCCCAGGCTGATTTCCCATGGCAAAGTCACTTCCAACCTTCCTGGGCGATTCACCTGATCAAAATGCCTTGTGTCAGAGATAAGCCTGAGGCTGTCTCCCTTGCAAGATTTACATCCACCACCATACTCCACCCACAGCACAGACACCTTCAGTCTGAGATCCCCTCCCAGAACCTACTTGATGCCTGGCACAGGTAAGGCAGAACAGAATAGTGCTGAGCTCCTCAGAGGGAGAATGCCGCCCACCTGGGACACAAGAGGGTTTTAGGTAACAGGATGCTCTGATATCCAGGCACTGCATTAAAATGTCTTGAATGACACTGTGTGAAAGCTGTTTCCTTTCTTTTCTCATGGGAGCCTTCGGAAGTCCCTGAGACAGTTACTGCTTGGTGACACTATATAATACTTATCAATCCACTATCTGCTAATCTCCCAATTTAGCACAGAGAAAACGGCATTAAGCTGAGACTGCAGCAACAGGAGATTTAAAATATCACTTTATTTTCATTGTATTTAACTTCTTATTGTTATTTTCTTTTTATTTTATTTGTTTTGAGACACAGTCTCACTATGTTGCCCTCAGTAGAGTGCTGTAGTGTCACAGCTCACAGCAACTTCCAACTCCTGGGCTTAAGTCAACTGGATTATCCAGCTCAAGGGATTCTCTTGCCTCAGCCTCCCAAGTAGCTAGGACTGCAAGCTCCTGCCACACTGCCTGGCTAATTTTTGTTGTAGTTGTATTGTTGTTTAGCAGGCCTAGGTCAGGTTCAAACTCACCAGGGCCCTGACCACTTAGCTATAGTGCCAAGTCTATTGTTACTTTCTATTTAAGGCAAGGGATATTGGTTTTATGTTTACAACAGAGATACTTTAAAAGGTTCCTTTTTAAATAAATTGATTTAACTTTTAAGAAAGGGAAACATTTTAGTTAAAATAATGGCATGGGGTTAAGAGGACATGTTAAAAGTTCATGCTGTTTTTGTTGTTTAATTTGAACAGGGAAGGTATAGGCAGCTTCCTTCCTCTCTAATAAGTCAGAGACTCACTTTTTCCAGCTTCCTTTGCAGCTAGAAGTGGTCATGTGACCCAGTTCTGAGCATAAATACTGTCTATAAAAACATCAGAGGAAATGAGGAAGATATCTAGGGAGGCTTTTGCTTTACAAATAGGAGCAAATGTGGTTTATTGTGCTGCCTCCCCTTCTTCCTGAAATGTGATATGATGTCTGGGGCCTTGGCAACCATCTTGGGACCACGAGACTGCAAGCCAACACTTTGGAGATTGTGACATGGAAAAGGCCTTGACAACATGAACTGTGAACTGCTACCCTCTGTGTTTTTCAATGAAAAAAATAATCAACTCAGCACCTGTAGCACAGTGGTTACAGCGTCAGCCACATACACAGAGGCTGGTAGGTTTGAACCCAGCCCCGGCCAGCTAAGCAACAATGACAACTACAACAGAAAAATAGCCAGGTGTTGTGGCAGGCACCTGTAGTCCCAGCAACTTGGGAGGCTGAAGCAAGAGAATCCAAGAGTTTGAGGTTGTTGTAAACTGTGATGCCACAGCACTCTACCTAGGGCGACATAGTGAAACTCTGTCTCAAATAAAAAATAATAATAATAAAAACATACTTGTTTAAGACATATTTTCTAAAAGACACGAAGTTTTTCACAAATTGATTATGTGGATACCATGTCTTCTGCATGAACATGGTAGCTGTGTGGTGCCTCTGAGGAGCCAAGTCATCTCTCAAAGCTCAGTTTAAGAGCAAGCTCTATGACACCTACCTCAGAGATGTGTGAGAATTCAAGGAGAAAGTACATGGAAAATATCTGCCAGTAGGATTAGCACATAGTAGGTTTCTGTGAACACATGATAAATGAATGTGTGAGTAAATGGGATACAAAGACTCCAAGGGGTATTTGTGAGTTAGTGGGATTTTACAGCAGGCAAGAGAATTGTCTGGATTTTTAAGAAGCAAAAGACTAGCCCTCTAATGAAAAGAATCAAGAGAAATGGTTATCAGAGGAATCTACCTTTATGCACCCCAGTTTCACAGCCAGGAAGAGGGGAAGGAATGGCAACAGGGTAAGTGGATATTGTTTACAAGTCTGGCTTTTGATCCATGCCAACCTGTCACCTCACAGGTCTTAATTAAAAAGAAGGGAGGGGAGTACCAAGAAACGTCAACACCAAGAGCATCCTCCTATGCCAGGGTGTAAGAAAAGCCTCCAAGGGTGGCTAAGACGGAACCCACGTCCCAGCGATGTAAACAGCCCCAGCACAGCATCCACCACACCCATCCTTCCCATTTCTGTGCTCTCCATGCCAATAACCCCACAGTAGATGGCTGACAAGTCTTCTGGTTTTTCAAGGAAGAGAACTGTGCTTCCCACACCCTTCAGGCAACCAGATGGCTCCTCCTCCCCCTGTGACATGCAGGGCTCCCCAGCCCCCTGTAAACCTGTCAGGGCCTGGCACTGCCAGCCTTGGGGCATGACAACAGGCCCACTCCTGGCACAGAACTTGGGCCTTCACGCAGCTAAAGAAACAACCTGCCCTAACTGCCAGAAAGGGAACTCAGCGAACTGTTCCAGTTTAATGGATTGCTTTGTCCTTCGATCTGTAAGTGCTGGGCCCTCAGAATGCCTGGTGTGAGTAAGTACCATCCTCACATCACCAACACTAACTGAGCACTAATGTTTGTCACAAGGGCACGTGAAGTGAACTTCCCCATCTAACCCACCCTCTGAGGTGAGTCTCACCATTAGGCCCCTTTGATGGATGAAGATAACCAGGGAGGTTTAGCAACTGGTCCACGTAGGGCTGGAGCCAGGATTTAAACTCAGGTGGTGCCACTCTGGATCCCACACTGTCATCCTCAAAGCGTCACCAGTTGCTGTATAAGCTACCCGAGTGCTGGGCAATGTGCCAAGGGCGCTACATGCATGAAGTCTGTTAATAACTTCAATGCCCCTCCTGGGGTTGACAGTACTCTTCAGCCCATTTTACGACTATATAAACCAAGGTTTAGAAAGGTACCATGATTAACAGTGACCACTCAGTAAGCTAGCAGACCTTCTAACATCAGATTGGCACGAGACCCACTGGGCTCTGGGCAAGGTATTCTGGCAAATTTGGGGTCAAAACATCCTCATTACTGAGACCCATGGAAAAAAGAGCTAGTAGTAGACAAAGGTCTACCAGAGGTCCAGGTCCTAATCCCAAAACCCGTGAATATATTACCTTATATAGCAAAAGGGGCTTTGCAAAGGTGATTAAGTTAAGGCTCGCAAAATGGGAAGATTATTCTAGATTATCCAGCCCTGATGTCACCTCAAGGGCTGTTATAAGAGAAAGGCAGGAGGCTCAGAGTCACAAAGAGAAAATGTATGACAGAAACAAGAGACCAGATGAATCTGATCTCACTTAGAAGAATATGGCCGTCCCCAGACACTGGAAAAGGAGAGGAAATGGGTAGTCCTCAGAGCGATGTTTTTCAACCTTTTTATCTCACGGCACACTTGAACCCATAGTTAAACTTCTGTGATACACTTAAATTATGTCGATTAAAAGAAAAAAGAGTAAAACAAAAAATATACTTACTGTGCTTGGAACCTCTTTCAAAAATAATTTACCTAACGATCTTTAAAAATTTTCATAGCATACCAGTTGAAATCTCTGCCCTAAAGCCTCAAAAAGAATGTGCTCTGACCTCCAGAACCACAAAGTTCTGGAGAGAAGAGGAGGACTTCCTGAAGGAGGCAGCAGCATTGAGCCACATGGCTGCCTGAATACCCCAAAAGCACAGACCCCTGTAAGGTTCTTAGCCTGGACTGTCCCACCCTTAACGGCCCACCAGAGGCCTAATTCTCCATTTAGGCATTTAACAGAATAAAATTCTGTGAGGTAGGTCCTGGTACTATACTTTCCATAGAACAACTAACATTAAAATGCCAGGTTATTAAAATTATATAAACTTTTGAGTGCAGTGTCTTAGTTGTCCAAGGTTCATTGTTGGTGCTCACTAGACACATGAGGTGAGGTAGCTTATTGGACAGCTCACAAAGTTCCACTGGGCAGCACTGTACAGTCCCATTATACGGATGTGGAAACTAAGGCTCAGAGAGAAGAAGAGATGTGGATGGGAAAACGGAGAGCTCTGTCCTCTAACATCATTCTTGACTTCTCAACACAGGAAGATGTGAGCCACAGGACTGAGTGTTCTGAACCCAGGCCCAACTCGATTTCATTTAACCACTAATTACTCATCCTAAGAAGCTATGTGTAACCTCTGGTAGCACTGAAAACAGTTTATTCTGACCTCTTTGTCCCTGTGCTTTAAATGCAGGGGGCACCACCATAAGGCTTGTAAAGTAAGGGCCTTGGTTTAATGATGGGGTTCAGCTTGGTGGTAGCTCCAAGGAATAAAGCTTTGCAGTTCACACTCATTAAACACTTACGGTTTAGACTGAGGAGTGCCACAGGTTCAAACGATCAGCCTCTGCCCCCTCAACTCCCAAATCCATCATCCTTATTAATTGGCAAATAGGCACCAGGAAAATCTCTATAGGGCTGGAATATAACTCGCTGGAGACACAGTTCAATTTCAAAGATAACCTTTGCCACCTACAAGGAATTGTCTTGGGATTCACTGATTGATAGATGAATTATAATTGAGTACATCAAATCTTTTACACCTTAGCTAAAAGCAGTTACAAAGAGTTTGAGGGAGGAAAAAAGTATATAATTAAAAATAAGTTTTAAATTCATTCCCTCAGGGACAAGGGAAATTGATAGATGCAGGAACAGGGAAGGGAGGGAGACTTTTCACTGTCTACACTTTGGTAACTTTCCATCTTACATCTTGTGACTGTATAATCTAGTCCAATAAAGAGGTAAAAGTAACATTCTTAAATGTTTAGGTACCATATGGACATTAAGGTCCCATTTATTGGTCTGGCCCAATGGGTCGTGCTTATGATCGAGGACTCTGGGAGGCCAAGATGGAAGGATCACTTGAGCTCAGGATTTCCAGATCAGCCTGAGGAAAAATAAAAATAGAAAAATTAATGTACCTACTATGTGCCAGGCACCTTCCTAGGCTCTGAGGATAAAACAGGTAACACAACTAAAAGGATCTCTGCTCTCAGGGAGCAGGCATGAAATGGGGGTCAGTGTCACAAAGAAGCAGAGAGCCCTGGGAACCAAAGCCTACCTGAGATGTGGGCAGGGGCTGTCTCTACTAAAAATAGAAAAATTAACGAGGCATTGTAGCAGGTGCCTGTAGTCTCAACTATTTGGGAGGCTGAGGCAAGAAGATCGCTTGAGCCCAAGAGTTTGAGGTTGCTGTGAGCTATGATGCCACGGCACTCTACCTAGGGTGAGAGAGTGAGACTCCATCTCAAAAAAAATTTTTTTTTTTTTTTTTGAGACGGAGCCTCAAGCTATCCCCCTGGGTAGAGTGCCATGGCATCACAGCTCATAGCAACCTCCAACTCCTGGGCTCAAGC